>CAMOHE010053714.1:0-41114 GCA_946598075.1 Artocarpus hirsutus
CAAATATATGATCATCATGGTGATAAATTTGAATACTCTATTTGTAACGGATAATTATTAGAGATTCATAATTTATCTGGTCTAGTCCTATATAATCTCATTACATAAAGTACCTCCAATCCAATGTCTCTACATCAATAGTCTGGATAATGACTATTTCATTCTAAATGAGATTGGACCGTACTTGTAATATTTAATTAAAGATCCTAAACTTTAATTAATTATTACGGACTATTTAGATTATTATCTATAAATTTTATCCCTAAGCATATAACACTTATATGCTAAATTTATAGTCACATAAATAATCATGAAATTTTCTCGATATTTACAAATGTATTCATAATACATACAAGCAACCAAAATAATAATAAATGTACTTTATTTATTTATTAACAATATGTACAATGTCACAGCTTTTAGGGTACCAAACCCAACAAAAGTTTCCATCCATTAGAGAAGTCAAGAAAAAACAACAAAAAAAGTCTTATTTGTACTATTTTTGAAAAAGTATCTAGAATTTTCTTTAACAATAAATAAATTTGAAATTTTACTTAAAAAAAACATACTTGTACTGTGCTTAGAAGAGAGTTTGAAAATGGCTGTTGAGGAAAAGAACAAGAAGTTGTAGTAAAATAAAAATGATAATTTAAATGGCATTTGAAAAATACAACAAGAAAGAAAAAGTTGGAAGTTTTAAAGAAAAAAAAAATGGATTTCCTTTAGAAAAGAAATTAGTTAAAGAGAAGTGAGAGAAGCAACAATACAAAGTAAATTTTTTAAAATTATATTCTTATCATGCGAAAATGATTTGCCTGCAAACACCCACTCCATATATTATATGCCTGATCTCATGACCTTATTATTTGCAAAAAGGGCAACAAAAGGAGGAAGAAGAAAGAAAGAAGAAAGAAGTTAAATGGGATGTTTACTATTCAGGGGGGGTCCCATTAAATGTAAATCCTTGAAATCTGGACCTAAAATCAATTTACAATTTACTTTAATGAAACTTTAAAAAATGACAATGGATCCTATCAAAAGTCTAAATTAGTTTCCACATTGATGCCACATCATTGTGGGGGATGGCATCAATGTTTTATTTTTAAACTGTAAAAGAAGAGAAGTGTTGTGATGTGATTCAATATTCTGGTTATAAGCGGTTCTAGTTTGCTAAACAAGTGTCATTAATAGGTTAGTTGGTGAGTTAGTTAGTACAATAGTCTTTCTAGTGTGAGATAGTCTTTAGTCCCTTGTAAAGGGAGGTTTCTAAAAAAGATTGAAAGTAATTGTATAGGAAATTATTTTCTTCTTAATTATTTTCTAGTGTAAATAGCTCGAGAGGTCCCCTGAACTTTTACGCTATAAAATTTAGTCTTTGAATTAATTTAAAAGGCTAAGATTGTTAGGATTGGTTCCTCAAGGAATGAATACTTTAATTTGTATTTATTACAATTTTAGTGAAATAAATAATAATGCGAATATTTCATATACTAATAATGGTCCTCATATTATTTTTATAACAACGATTGTATATTAACAAACATATGATCTGTGACTATTAGACCCAAATCTTGAAATTGGGCATATATAGAGTTTATATGTAAAAAAGATCTAATTCGGAGATTAATAGTCTAAATTTTATAGTTTAAAGTCTACGTATAGAGCTGGGCATTCTATACATCATAAGGCTGCAGTGAGGATCTACGTCCAACTGAAGAGGTGGCTTATTTTAGTCATCGGAATAGATTGACTACTTATTAAAAACATTGGTGTGGTAGACCTAACGATGGTTGCACACTAAACAGGACCTAAAGTTGAATTGATTTAATAATAATTTCATTTAACTTAAATCAATTCTTTTTGATAATTGTTTACATGTTATCTTAATTATGAAGTGGATTCATGACTCCATTTTTATAGCTTGTATTTTTTGATATGCCAAAGACAAGAATTCTGATGAATGAAGGCTCCATTATTGGTATATTAGAGATGTAACGAATATTCGATGAGAGCATAATCTACAAACACGAAATCCATAGCTCTCTAACAAAGAGTTAATATTATTCTTTTAAAGGCATTATTTAGGTATTGCAAAATATAATGAGGCCTCGATCATTTGAATACATATGGTAACCGACTAATATTCCTTTTGTATGTATTATAAAAGGAATGAATTTTCTGATGATGAAATAATGGAACTTTGAGATAAAATAATCGGAAGATAAAATGAAACTAAATCCTTAATCTGATTATGGATAACCTATAGGGATACACATAGTATGACAGGTCATAGACAAGGCTTATATTATAGGAGTCTTGTAATTCAGTATATTATCTAGAGTATAGCTTTAGGTCTATAGTGGAGAGACATTGAAGTTAATAAGTAAATAGATAATTAATCAGGAATTAATTTGTCTATTATTAATGGAGTTTCATAAATATATGTCCATCAAGTCCTAATACTAGCCTACCAATTCCTTCTCTAGTTGTGTAGAACAGTTTATTGTAGGTAATATGAGGGGTTATGTTAGACTGGTTACTAGACTTGTCAGTGCGCAAGCCTAACAGTCCAAATGGATTGTGGTAGTGATGCCTGGCCTAGTCCTATTGGACTATGGGCCCTTACACGTGGAATAATTTTGAAAAAATGAAATTAATTTAAATCCTAATTGTATTTGAATTTGGATACAGGATAATTATTCATAATTATTTAAATTAGATAATTATCAAGGATAATTGAATTCTAATTTAAATAGAATTATTTCAATATGAATTATCTTAGACAATGCAGATAATCACAGAATTCCACATTACGATTGGCTAAGTTTGAATTCTCCTCTATTTAGTAAATGGCATACACATCGAGGATAGATCCTCTATGATTATTGTGTGAGAAAAGTAGAGGAGAAAGAAAATCTTCTACTAATCCTAATAGACTTCTACGTCCTCTAACCAACTCTATAAATGAGGTCTTTACACCTTGGTTTAATTAATTCAGAAAAAGAGTGCTTCTATGCTTCTTTTAAGGTGACAAAAACTAGAAGAAAGTCTATAGTGAGTTTCTATTGAGTTGTGTGTATACACACACTAGTTAGAAGGAAGAGAATAGCAGTGAAGATTTAACAGTAGAGATTCGTTCTTGAAGAATTGTTTAGTCAAAAGTGTTGTTTTCGGTCTCTAACAACTATGTTAAATTTGGATTATATTTATTGTTTATAGCATTATGAGTTAGTTTTCTGATGATTTTATAAAATTTTTAATATTTCGCTACATCATCAAAATGAATAGTCCAACAATTGATATCAAAGCAAACTTACAATTATGCTATAGACATAAATTATGCGATCTAATTTTTCATTCCATATGCATTGAATTGATATTTTAAAGAGATGGCACTCTAGGATTTCTATACGTGAATTAATTTGTGTAGGGAATGTTAATTATTTATCATCATGGAATTTATGGTGAATGATCATTATTATTATTTATTTAATTTTAATCATTGCCAGTTATGGCTCCTTAGAGTTTAGAAATATGTATCTAGGGTTTATTCACGAAATTGTAATTATAATAGGATATGGTCTATCATCTCTTTTTAGAATTTATAACTTTCTTTAAATTCATGTAAACGAAAAATGGCATAGGGTTTTCTATGTAAATTAATTATGTGAAGATGAATCTATGAATCTATTGAAAATTTCACAATTGTTAGAAATTTTTCTGTAATTTTTTTTGGTTTTTGACATATATTGTTCCACGTTATATAGCATTAGGGTTTGGAACCCTAAAGGGACTGCATGAGATAATCTTATTCCCTGTTTGAAATGCACAGAAGGGATCTTATTCCCTGTTTGAAACACACAGAAGGGATAAAATCCTTGTGCTTATATTCGTGGCCCACGGCCACAAGAATAAACATCAACAACCCCTAAAAGGGCATTGTAGAGGGGACAGCTGGCCGATTAATTGAAGAAAGGCCATGCTTTACCCACGGGCATATTGTAATGAAAAACAGGTCGACAAAGTATGCACAACATTAATATACATTAAATAATGTAATATATGTTATAACTTATAATATATATGATTTATTATTTTATATCTATAAATAATATAAATAATAGTATGTTTTGATGTGTGATGATATATTATATTATTATTAAAATTGAATAATGCTTTTAATGAGAAAAATTATTATGTTATTATTATTTAAATAATTTTTTAACAATCTTTTTAATTGAAGCAGGATTATAAGTAAAAATTATTTGGAGCCCAAAAAATTAAAATTTTGATCTATTATGAATATTAAGGATAAAATCTTGATTTTGAATTGGATTCAAATAGGTAGAATTGAATTTTAGTAGTTAAATTTAGGAAGCTAGATTTTATTTGAATAAGATCTAAATTTAGAATTTAGATATAGGGTAGTTACTGAATCCCTAACCTGAAGGAAAAATCATAAATGATAAATGTTATCTATTTTGAATTTGGATGATTACCAACAACCCTAGTCTTATGGGAAAATGATAAAAATAAATTTATTTATTTTCTATTAGAAAAAATTATGGATTAAAATTATTTGAATAGTTTTATTAATTTTCAATGAGAGAAAATTATAGATAAAAATTATTTAAATGATTTTATTAATTTTCTAAGAGAGAAAATTATGGGAAAACTATTTTGGAACCTAAGGAAATAATTTGACCTACTGAGGTAAAACTATCACGTAGAAAATCCTTAATAAAATTTTGGGAATTTTATTAGAGAGGATTATTCAAAAAATCGAAGGACATCAAGATGAATACATGGAAAAGATGCAATTGCAAAGGCCGACATATGTTTTGGTTTATCTTTGTAATCTTTATTTTCTTTTCTTTAGGGTGGATCCATAATGTTATAGCCATTTATTCATATTGCTTGTTGCTATGTTTTATGCCATGCTTGTTTGCATTATGATATGATTTGCTATATGTTTGATAACATGTCATGTAGAATAGGGAGTGCCACTCATAAAATTGTTCATGCATATTTTTTGGATAAATCTTGTTTTTTTAAAAATATTAAATGGGAGAGGGTTCTTGGTTGGGACTTATGGTTTCCATTGTTGGTCCATATGTGAAATCGGGTGACGTTGACCCAAAGGAAGATTGTTCACTACCAACAGTATACTAGATTGGGCTTTCGAAAAGAAAATGCCTATGGGCATGATTCATAGCTGTACACCCCAAGGCAGCAATTTATAGGTCATGGATCATAAGATATAAATTATGGTTATACACTTAAGACGAATTTAATTATTAACCTCCCCTATGAGCTTTGTTAATTAAATTTGTGACCAAAGAAGCAATAGTTAGTATGTATATACTAATCGGATGGGATCCATGTTCCAAGTTAGATTTTGTTTAACTATCCCAAGGTAGCTAACATAAACGGTGCTAGGAATTATCACCGTATTTTACGTGTTTTCAAGATTTTGCTTGTTATTAATATTACTTATATATTTATTATACAAAATGTCACCTAGCTAATTATATATGAGACTTAATAAAGACCCTAACTGGTAGAATTTTAATGATTGGAAAAAAGGAACCTAATATGCAAGAAATACGTATACGTACTAAACAAATCTTAAAAAAATAACCTAAAGGCAATGATCCTAATGGGGTACTTCAAGCCTAGAGTTGCTAGCAAGATCCTAATATGAAATGATGTATTGCTATAGAGAACAGATCAAGTAATCTCTTAGAGCAATACATGGATTAAATGACAACTAGGTTGATCATTGATAAACTTAAGGATAAGTTTGTAGGCTAAGTTCTCTTTGTTAGATGAACGATTATCCTCAAATCTCATGAATTGTTGGCAGGAGCCTTGAATTACTATGTAGGAACATGAATGCCTATTATGCATTGTCTTTTGGTTGATGATTAATCAAATGGAACCAACATAGGTTCTAGTGCCAAAATATAGATGACCTTTAGAACTTTGTTGAAGGACTTGTTCTTGACTAGAATGATAAAGGATCTCTATGTTTTTTAAGATTGTTAGCTCAAATAATGTTAGGACATTAGTAGTTACTAGTTCTTCTAAATTCCATGTAATGGGATAGGCAAGAAGAACAAGTAGGAACAAGCCAATAAGAGGGATCTAATGAAAGCTAAGTGCTTTTACTAAGAGAAGGTTAGTTACTTCAAGAGGGATTACAATAATCTCCTAGCCTGGGAGGCATAAGGAGATATAGGTGATCTCTTTAAGGTTGAAGTTAGATTAGTGGAAGATTCTAATGACTTATGGGTCATAGATTTTAGAGCCACTAATCATATGTGTAATTTTGTGCATAGGAAACGAGAAGAGTGCTTGATAGGAGCTTCATGTTAATATTGGATGTTGTGGTTATTAAGTGAAGTAGTGGGAGAATTACATCTTTATTTTGATGGTAAATTAAGGTTTCTATTAAGCCTTTACTTTGTCAAACTAAAGTTGTACACATTACTTATACCTAACAAATTAATAACTGTATAAGGGTTAATATTTCAATCTACTAAGATGTATCTTTGACACTTATGATTAGGTTAGATAGGCCTTGACAAGATATAGAGGTTGGATAAAGATGGTCCTTTAAGCTTCTTATAGGTGGAATCTTTACAACATAGGGTCTTTTTGGAAGGAAAAATGACCAAGGGCCTTTTTGGAGCTAAAGGATATTAGACCAAAGATGTCCTAGAATTAGTGCACACAGACGTTTGTGTTTACATAGATGTGTTGGCATGTAGAGAAGCAATTGGGTAAACCCATAAGTACATTTTGATTGGATCGAGGTAAAGAATACCTCTCTAAGAAGTTTGTAGGACACTTATTAGAGAATAGGATTCTATCTTATTTGACTACAACAGAACGGTGTGGCTAATATTAGAAATATAACCATATTGGATATAGTACGGTCCATGATGAGTTATACAACACCACGCGCATCTTTTGGAGACATGTACTACAAATTGCATATTATGTTCTTAGCGATATTTCAACTAAAGCTATCCTTAAGGTCTATGATATATTCTGGATAAGTAAGCTAAGAAGTTAGAATCTTGTTTAGAAGTTTGCAATTTTGTAATATCCTAAGATATTAAAATATGGATTATTCTATAATCAAAGGTAAAATAAAGTCTTGGTTTCCACACTTCTAACATTCCTTGTGGAAAGTTACATGCAAGACTCTAAACCTTGAAGCAAGTTAGTGCTCGAGGAATTAAGGACTGATTGAATCAGTTCAAAGGTTTCAGCTATGGAAGGCATTCCAATCATGGTAGAGAAACAAAAATGAAATCAACGACCTAGGGAGCTTCATCGTAGTAGGAGAGTTGTTTATCAACTAGCCAGGTATCAAGACGAGGCCTTTAGACTAATGTCGTTGAACCTAACATTGATTTGATCTCACTTGATAAGGTGAATCTATAAAGGATGTTGATGTAGAACTCTAGCAAAAAGTCATGAACATAAAATTAGAATCTATGGTTTCTAATGAAGTATGCAAGCTTGTAGAAACATTTAAAGGAATTAAGGCTTTGAGTAGTGTAGGGATCTACAACATGAAAAGAAAAGTGGATGGAAAGGTGAAAACTTTTAAGACTAGACTTGTAGCAAAGGGATATAATTAGAAAGTGGACATCGACTACGATGGAACTTTCTTACTTGGGGTGGTGCTAAAGTCTATATATACACTCTTATTCATTGCTGGGTATCTCATCCACAAAATTAGACAAATGGATGTCAAGATTGCATTCTTGAATGACAATGTTGAGGATACTATCACTATAATACAACCAAACAAGGTCAAGGTAAAGGGCTAAGAGGAAAAGATCTGCAAGTTTCTTAAGTCCGTTGATGGACTAAAGCAATCTTCTTGATATTGGAATAAAAGATTTGATAAGGTGGTCAAATCATATAGGTTCGAGCAAAAACTTGACAAATCATGCATTATAAATGCATTAAGAATAGGAAATGGTTTTTCTTGTACTCTATGTTAATGACATTCTACTCATTAGAAATGACGTAGGCATAATTTCATTAGTCAAAGTTTGGTTATCTAAACAGTTTAACGTAAAGGATATTAGAAAAGCTAATTGTGCTCTTTGGATTCAACTATTTAGCAACAGTAAAAACAAAAGAATAATTTTATATCAAGATCTTGTACATACATAAAGTTCTAGAGAGGTTTGAAATATAGGATTCTAAGAAAGGTTCTTATCCATTTCTATATCGAATCATTCTTTTTAAGGTTGATTGTCTTTAGACATTATAGTAAAGGAAATACATGGGAAGATTTTCTTATGCTTTGGCAGTGGGAGTCTCATGTATGTTATGCTTTGCATGAGATTGGATATTTTTATACGATCAGGATAGTAAGTTGATAACAGTCGAAACCTAGTCCAAAACATTGGCAGGCAGTCAAGCATAAAACTCAGGTATCTTAGGAGAACAAGGAATTATATGCTAGTTTATTTTGAAAAGGATCTGACACTTGTAGGATACACGAATTCTGACTTATAGTTAGATTAGGATTCAAGGATCGACCTTGGGGTCTAATTTACTCTAGGAAGTAAATTTATAGTGGGAGTATAATCAAACAATCTTGTATAAAAAATTTTACCACAGGAGGAGTAAATGTATTGATAAGAAGTATCATGTTGTTAAAAGCTTTATAGAGTGGCAATATGATGGTTTTGCTAATTAGTGTCCAAGGACAACCTTGTCTACCCTTTTAGTATGGCCTTGTTAGTTAAGGGCTTTATGGTAGGCATGGGGATGTGCAACATATCACATTTGCTCCCTTAGGGCAAGTAGGAGATTGTTAGGATCAGTGTCCTAAGTAATAAATAATTCAATTGTATTTATAACATTTTTGGTGAAATAAATAATAATGTGAATGTTTCATGTACTAATAATGATCCTCATATTACTTTCATAACAATGATTACATATTAGTAAGCATGTGATCCGTGACTATTAAAACCAAATCTTAGAATTTGGCCTATATGGAGTTTAAATGCAGAAAAGATCCGATTTGGAGATTAATAGTCTAAATTACATGTTCTCTAGTCTATGTATAGTGTTGGGTATTCTATACATGATATGGATGTAACGGGGATCTATGTCCAATTCTGAAGCCGGCTTATCTTGGTCATCAGAGCAGATTGACTCCATGGCAGACACATCGGTGTGGCAAACCTAACGGTGGTCGCACACTAGCCTAAAACTAAGTTGAATTGATTTAATAATAACTCCATTTAAGTTAAATCCATTCTTTTTGACAATCGTTTATGTGTTAACTTAATCATAAAATGGATTCATGACTCTATGTTTATAGCTTGTATCTTTTGATATGTGAAAGGCAAGAGTTCTGATGAAGAAGGTTCCATTGTCGAGATGTAACCTATGTTTGATGAAAGTATAATCCATTGATATAGAATCTATAGCTCCCTAACAAAGAGTTAATATTATATTTTCAAAGGTATTATTTGTGCTAGATGTGTATACCCTAACGAGTAAAAATGTAATATGTTTTTTAAACATTTTTATTAATAAAGAATTTATTTATTATTTATATACCAAATCTTGTCCTCTTTATGTTCATATTTTTTGAATATATGTTAAGCAAACAAAAGTCTAAGGCTATCATTCTAAACCTTTAAGAATTGGGCATATGATAGACAGATTATGCGAAAAACATGATTCTTAAGGTGATGGTCTAAACCATAAGATTTACAATCGAGGGAATAAAGTTAGGCACTTTATTCATGCAAAGATTGTTATGTTGTCTATATTCCTAACGGGAGATGGTTTGTCTTGACCATCAGAGGTGGACTCCACAAACAGAAACATTAGTACATTGTCATAGGTTACAATGTGTTGGTTTGGGAAAAAAAGTGAATTGATTTGGATCAATAATTCTATCTCAGCAAATCGATTCACGTTAGACAATCTTATGTATTATATATTAATCCTGATATGACTAGTGAACCCGTTATCTTAACTTGTGCCTTTTGATGTACCAAAGGGTGACATCTATATTTTAATAGTGATACGCACGCTAGTATGTTGGAGGTATGACTCTTGATAGCGTAGACCTGTTATTCATAGATATAGAATCCATGGCTTCTCTTTAGTTGTAGTGATATCCTCTTATATGCATTATCCTATAATTGGAAAACTAGAGCAGTCAACCATTTAGATACATAGGTGTAACCAAATGGTATAGTGTCTTTGGATGGTAAGTTTTCTGATGGTGAGATAATAAAACGTAAGATAAAAATAATTAGGAAGGTAAGATAGAACTTGTCCTTAAGCCGATTATGGATAATCCTATGGGGATACGATATACTATGATATGTCATGCAGACTTAGCTATTTGGGCTTTGTAATTCTATATAGTTCGAGAGTGCAGCTCTAAGGTTTTAGTGGAGTAGTGTTGGAGTTGATAATTATAAAATATATATCTAGGATATTGGGTTTCATAATTATCGGGAGCTTAAACTATATAGGTCTATTTGGTTCCTTTTGCAAGCTCATAAAAATCCTATAATGATATGGCATGCTTTTTCAATAAATTGGTGACGTGTGTCAAATTATCAAATTGGCTGAAAATTCAATAGGATCAGATAATTAATGTTTGTTTATTGGTTGAATTAATTTTGTGAAAATTAATTCAAGATAAACTTGTTGAATTATCAGGATTGGATAATTCATGTCTGGTTATCGGTTAAATTAATTTTAAATAAATTAATTCAAGATAAACTTGTTGAATTATCAAGGACATTTATTTTTCTAGAGATTATCTAGATATGACTGTTTTAATCAGATAACTTCTCTATTGGGTTATTTGAATTAAAACTGAGGCTCTATCCCAAGAATCTCAGGTGAGAAATAAAGATTTGCAAGGACTTTTTATCACCAGTTCGACAGGCCAATCTTTAAGTTTGGCCTACCGATTAAGGAGGTTCGGTAGGCCGATCTACTAGTTCGGCCTACCGACTAGGCGATAAAAGCATCACAAATTTTCACACATATTTTATCAGATATTGATTCTGATTTGATTCTTATTTAAATTTTTGAGGCCTTATCTAATAAGGACTGACTCCTAGATCCAACCTCTTTAAAAAAAGGGAGTAAGTCTCATTATTATTTAAATCAGTTGAGAAATCTAGAGTGAGATTCTATCAGTAAGACTATGAAAGTCCCCATAAAGCTATCAATTACAAATCACAAATTATAGTTTTGGGTATTTCTCAATTGGTTGGAAGGAGAGCCACCTAGGGAAAAGCTGAACGACATGAGCCCATACTCACTCTGGTCGTGGATAAAGAATAGGAAAGAAAGCCTGTTGGTTGAGGTCCTTTTAGAAAGCATATCTCTTCATAGACTACAAGAGCTTTTCAACATTTACAATGTTTGTAAGATTTGGATAATTTATTCATATAGTGTGTCAAGCTTCTGTTTTGGAAAATACTCTGATATAAAAATTTTTAAAATCCTATTGCATACTATTTTTCCAATAATTTGGGTATTAGAAAATATAATGAAACCTTGATCATCTGAATACACATGGTAACAGATGATATTTTTTTGTATGTGTTATAAAAGGAATGAATTTTTCAGTAGTAAAATAATATAACTTTTAGATAAAATAATCGGATAGTAAAATAGAATTAAGTCCTTTATCTAATTATGGATAATCAATAAGGATACACATAGTGTAAGAGGTCATGGACAAGATTTATATTACAGGAGTCTTCTAATTAGGTATATTATCGGGAGTATAGCCTTAGGTCTATAGAGAAGAGACACTAAAGTTAACCATTAAATGGATAATTAATTGAGGATTAATTTATCTGTAATTATTGGAGCTTGATAAATTCATGTCCATCAGGTCCCAATGCTAGCTTACAATTTCCTTGTCTAGCTATGTAGAATGGTTTACCATAAGTAATACAAGAGGTTATGCTAGATGGGTTATTGGGCCTGTCAGTATACAAGTCCAACAGTCCAGTTGGACTATGGTAGTGGCGCCTAGCCTAGCCCTACTTGACTGTGGCCGCCTACGTGTGGAGCAATTTAGGAAAAATGATATTAATTATTTAATTAATTAATTTTATGATAATATTTATTCAAATTTAATTATTAGGATTTTGTGATAATTATTTTAAATCCTAATTGTATTTAAATTTGGATGAAGGATAATTACTCATAATTATTTAAATTAGATAATTGTCAAGGATAAGTGACTTCTAATTTAAATATAATTATTTGAATAGGAATTATCCTAGATAATGCAAATAATCACAGAGTTCTACATTGTGATTGGCTAAGTTTGAATTCTCTTCTATCTAGTAAATGGCCTGCACATTAAAGATAGATCATTTGTGATTAGCATGTGAGATAGATGGTGGAGAGAGAAAATCTTCTCCTAATCCTAATAAAATCTTTCGTACCTTATAAAATCAAAACCACACTTTTGATAGGAAATTTTTTTGATTGAACTGCTACTAAGAATCGTGTCTGAATGAGCCTTAACCAACTAGTCTTCATTGCTATTCTTTTTTCTAAGACCAAAATACGAGTGGGAGCATATCGTTTAATTTTCCTCTTGGTAGCTTCTCCCATTAATCACAAGAGTATAATAAGAATTACTATTCTTAATGTTAAACAATAATTCTTTAGAGTAATAAAGTTTTTCTCTCTAGACTATCTAAACATCTCAAGTGACCTCTCTTAATCATGATAAATCATAGGAACACATTTCCTATTTATAGAGGTCAGATGGGCACTCATTCTTATTAGATTAGGCTTCAAAATTCAAGTTTGGATCAAATTTCAAAGCTAAAAATGCCTTTGACATAGATCGCTGACCTAGCAAGGGTGGTTGACCACCCTATACAAGGACCGGTCGAGGTGGCTAACGTGGCATGCCCTTACCATGCATTTTTTCAGCTTTTGAGATCACCCGATCCACCCATTCGAACTAATTAGATAATTACTACTGTATTTGACCTGGATATCTTTCATAAAGCCCTAGTTTTAATTCAAATAACACGATATAGAAGTTATCTAATTAAAACAACCATATACAAATAATCATATTTTCAGATAAAGTATATTTAAATAATTCAACTAATAAACCAACATGAATTAATAAATTTTAACTAACCAAATTTTAAGCTAATCTAAGAATTAATATAATTTACCAATTTGTCAGAAAAACACACCGTATTGTTGTAGAAAAATATATGAGCTAACAAAGGCTACCCGATAAACATATATAGATCAAGCTCTTATAATTATAAAATAGCATATCTTTGACATTTATATTTTATAATTTTCAACTCTAAGGCTATTCAACTAAAAGCTTAAAGCTATACTCTCGAACTAAATATAAATTATGAAATTCCAATAAGTTAACTTTCTATGACATATCATCATATGTACTATCCCTTAAGATATCTATAATCGGCTTAAGGATAAATTTTGTTTTACTTTTCCAATTATATTTTTTAAAGTTCCAATATCTCACCACTAAAATACTTACTATTCATAACCAATACGAATTGTATACCATTTGGTTACACATATGTGCTTAAATAGTTGAGCTCTTTAGTTTCCAATTATAGGTATTGCCTACAAGAGAATATAATTAACTCTACAAATAAGTTATGGATTCCATATATCTGAATAACGAGTCTATGTCATTTAGGAGTCATGTCTCTAACATACTAATATGCATACCACTAATTAATTCAGGGTGTCACCCTTTAGTACAGCAAAAGATACAAGTCAAGAATACAAACTCATTAATTCATTTTAGGATTAAAATGTAACACATATCATTGTCTAAAATGAATTGATTCATTCAAATAGAATTATTAACTAAATCAATTCATCTTTAGGTTCAATCTAATATATTTTCACAAATGACAATATACCAATGTCTCTACTCACAGAGTCCCACTCCAGTGACCAAGACAAGCCATTTTTTATTAAGGATGAAGACAACAAAACAATCATAACATGAATAAAGTATCTAACTTTACTCTCTTGATTACGAAACTTTTATTACTTAGACTATCACCTTAAGATTCATGCCTTTTGCATAATTTTTCCATTATATGCACGATCTTAAAGGTTTAGATTAAAGTCTTAGTCTTGTGTTTTCTCATCATAAATTCAACATAAATGAATTTAAAGAGGACATATTTGATATATGACACAAATAATTCTTTATTGATTAAATGTCTCAAAAACTATTACGTCATTTAATCCTTAGGGTATCTAGTCTAAAAATATGAGGTCGTGTTGTGGAGAAGACCTCCTTGATATTTTTCGTTCAAATTTTAACAGTAACTAATAGAAAAGATTGATTTTTCTAAAAAATTTAATTCAAGGATTATACTAGCCTATTAATTTAGTTCAAAGACAAATTTGTCATAAAACTAAGAGTCGAGGAATTATTTTAGCTTATTAAATTATTCAAAGACCAAATTGTCAAAATGTTAAAAGTTTTGGAACCTTTAGAGCTATTAACCCTATCTCTTAACAAAAGTTGTTGAGCTTTTTTAAGAAATTGTTTTCATTCTTGTTCATTGTGAGATAAACTGTGAGATTTTTCATCAAGGTTTCTCATGCATAATTTTCCACAAGTGGTATCAAAGTTTGGTTAGAGAAATAATGCTGTTGGCAAAACTAGATGTGAAAAGTTTATAGGCACAAATGATTTTAGGTTGTGAAGATTAAAGATGAAGACATGTCTAGTTCAACAAGGCTTAGATGTAGCCCTATCAAAGAAGGCAATAACAAATGTTGAAGAGAAACTTCATGAAGATGTACTAAACAAGGCTCATACAACAAGCTTGTTGAGTCTTGGAAATGAAGTGCTTTGAGAAGTTGCAGTGGAAAACACCCCGATGGGAATATAGGAAAGCTTGAGGTGCTATACATGAAGAAATTGCCTACAAATAAATTATATTTCAAGAAAAGACTTTATACTCTTTAGATGGATGGTGGAAAAGCCATTAAAAAAGCATATGGACGATCTTATTAAAATCATCCATGATTTGAAAAGCATCAATTGTAAAATTACTGATGAAGATGAGGCAATCATCTCTTTGAGGTTTTTGTAGAAGCGATAGGAGCACTTCATGGAAACGATGCTCAATGGGAAGGAAGCATTAACAATGACCGAAGTCAAGGCAGCCCTGAATTCAAAAGTATTACAAAAAGTAGAGAATCAAAGGAGGAAAGCACAATAGAAGGTTTAATTGTACAAGGAAGATCTTGGCACAAAGAATTAAAGTCATTCAAGGAAGATCTTAGCACAAAGAATCAAAGTCATTCAAGATCGAAGTCAAGAGTCAAGCGGATGTATTTTGTTTGTCATAAGGAGAGACATATTAAAAATGTTTGTCCAGAGAAGAAATATAAAGTGTTTGACAAAGGGAAACATGCTGAAGACACCACGATTAATGAAGATGGATACAAAAGTTCCAAGGTTTTGGTGGTAACTGATAAAGATTAAAGCAAAGAACGAATCTTGGATTCCGGTTGCTCTTTTTACATGAGTTCTAATATAAGTTAGTTTGAGACAATTAAATTGGAAGACTATGCATTTTTATGAATAAAATATTTTGCATTTTCTTGAGGAAGATTAAGATAAAGTTTAATAAAAGAGTATTACGTAATGGCTTGGAAAGCTAGGTCATTATAGATTCTTAGTATTGAAATAATATGGAAAAGGAGATATGAAAAACTATACTTAGTGCAGCACCCTTATATAGAAAAAGAAGTAATTAGGTTTAGCATGTCACAAGCCAAAATAGTTCTACCACCACTAGCATAATATTTTAAGTTATCTTAACAACAAGAACATAAAGCTGATGAAGAAAGCAAGTGTACAAAGAATATTCCTTACTCAAGTACAATTAGAAGCACTATGTATGCACCTTATGTAGTAGGATAGATTTGGCTTATGCTTTTAGTGTCATCAATAGGTTCATGGCCAATTTTGGAAATTGCCATTGGAAAGCTATAAAATGGGTGTAAAGGTGTTTGAATGGAACAATCAACTTTGGGCCAAATAATGGCAAGCAAGTTGCTGAAGGTGATGTTGGCTCAAATGTTGTAGGAAAAATAAATACAAAAAAGTCTCTAAAAAGGTATATGGTTAAGGTCTTCAGGGATATAGTGAGTTAGAAAGCAAGTTTGCAACCTGTAGTTGCCTTGTCCATTATTGAGGCTGAATATATATAGCAATCATAGAAGCAGTTAAAGATACAATTTGGCTCAAAGGCCTTATGTCTTAACTACTTGCTTAGCTAGAAATTGATAAAGCTATTATCTCTTGTGATTACCAAAGTGCACTTTACTCGACAAAGAATCAAATTCACCATAAGAAAACCAAACATATAATTGTGAAGTACCACTTTTTCAGAGATATCATAATAGAAAATGGCATTCATTGTGTAGAAAATGGCAACAGAGGACAAGCCAGCTAACATGTTGACCAAGGCCTAGCCGTCAGTGAAGTTCAATCATTGTATAAGGATGCTTGGTATAGGAGATATCAAGGAATGAACCTCGAAGATAAGCAAGAGTGTAGCAGAATAATTGAACTAAGGTGGAGATTGTTGTGATGTGGTTCAATATTTTGGTTATAAGGGGTTTTAGTTAGCTAGACAGGCGTCAATGTTTGAGAGGTTAGTTGGTGGCTCAAAAAGGAAGATAGTCTTTTTTGGTGTGAGATGGTCTTTGTAAGGGGGTTTTAATTATAGAACCTTATAAAAGGGAGGTCTCTAAGAAAAACTAAGTAATTGGATTCAAAATTCTTTACTAGTCTTGGTTATTTCCTAACAACAAGTTATTGAGTTTTCTAAGGAATTGTTTTCTTTCTAGTTCATTGTGAGATAAATTGTGAGATTCTTCAAGAATTTTCAAGCTTAGTTTTCTACAATAAGCATAATTGCTAGGACCTTTCAATTAGTGTTTCGATAGTACATGGAAAAGTTTGGATAGTGCATGGAAGGGTGCTTTTTGAATTTAGAAGAGCTTTTAAACTTGTTTGGCAAATAAGTCAAAATCTCTTATTGGTATAAAAAAGAAGTGTAAATCAATGATATAAAACGAATTCTCAATTTGTTATTCTTAGATAAAAGGTCAAAAATATAAATACAAATCTTTTCATAACACCAAATGGTTGGTTTATCTCAAAAGTATTTATAAAAGCAAAAAGTAATCTTCATGAGTCCATCCAAATATGAAAAAAAAAAAACAGAATTTGAAGTAAATAAGCCAAGAATATTTTTATTTAAATAATTCCAAGCAGACTCTATGTTTGTAAGTAATTAATGTCAGGTATTTGAAGGTAAATGTGAAGATAAAATGATTTGATGTAGGATCCTAGAAAATATTACACATACATAGACATGCACAAATATATATGTTAGAAAACTATATGCAGCAGAATTTTAAAATTTTTTATATCAGAGTATTTTCTAAAATGTAAGTTTGACACACTATATGCATAAATTAACCAAATCTTACTAGCCTCTAAATGCCAAAGAACTCCCGCAATCCGTGAAGAGAAGTAACGTTTCAAAAGAGTCTCAACCAGCTAGTCTTCTTTGCTATTCTCTATCCACGATCGAAGTGAGTGTGGGCTCACACGTATAACTCTTCCACCAGGTGACTCTCCTTCCAACCAATTGAGAGAACCCAAAGCTAGTGTTCGTGATTTGTGAACAAGAGCTCTCAGGGAGTTTCAGAATCTCACCAGTAGAGTTTCACTCTTAATCTCTCAACTGATCTTAATAATAGTGAGATTCACTCCCTTTAGAGGTTGGGTCTAGGAGTCAGTCCTTATTAAATAATATCTCAAAATTTGAATCATAATCAAATTTCAATCAATATCTGATGAAATCCATGTGAAAACGCGTGATATTTTTATCGCGTGATTGGCATGCTAATCTATCTAATAGGCATGTCGAACTTGCCCCATCGGTAGGCCAAACTTGAGGATCGGCATGCTGAACTGTCGATAAAAATCTCAGCAAATCTTTTATTTTCTACCCAAGATTCTATAGGATAAAGTCTTAGTTTTAATTCGAATAACCAAATAGCAAAGTTATCTAATTAAAACAACTTTATCTAGATAATCTCTAGGAAAATAAATGAATTCCTTATAATTCTATAAGTTTATCTTGATTTAATTTATTCAAAATTAAATTAACTAACAAACAGACAAGAATTATCCGATCCCAATACTTCAATAAGTTTATCTTGAATTAATTTTGCCATAAAATTAATTCAACCAATAAACAGACATGAATTATTTGATTTTTTCGAATTTTAACCAATCTAATAAATCTAACATAAGTCATCAATTATTGGAAAAGCACGCCGTATTGTTACAAGATTTTGTGAGCTAGCAAAGGGGACCAAATGGATCTATATAGTTCAAGCTCCTGATAATTATGAAACCTAATATCCTAGATATACATTTCATAATTATCAACTCCAATGTTACTCCACCAAAAGCTTGGAGCTACACTCTCGAACCATATAAAATTATAAAGCCCATGTAGCTAACTCTCTATGACATATCATAGTGTATCGTATCTCCATAGGATTATCCATAATCGGCTTAAGGACAAGTTCTGTCATACCTTTCTGATTATTTTTATCTTACGTTCCATTATCTCACCATCAAAAAAATTACCATCCAAAGACAGTATACCTTTCGATTACACTTATGTATCTAAATGGTTGAGTGCTCTAGTTTTTCAATTACAGGATAATACATATAAGAGAATATCAGTACTTCTAAAGAGGAGCTATGGATTCCATATCTATGAATAACAGGTCTATGCTATTAAGAGTCATGCCTCCAACGTACCAACATGCATGCCACTATTAAAATGTGGGGGGCACCTTTTGGTATATCAAAAGACAAAAGTCAAGACAACGGGCCTATTATTTATCTCAGGATTAAGATATAATACAAATGATTGCCTAAAGTGAATCGATTTACTGAGACAGAATTATTAATCCAAATTAATTCACTTTATGTCCCGAACCAACACATCATCACCTATGACAATGTGCCAATGTTTTTATTTATAGAGTTCACCTCCAATGGTCAAGACAAACCATCTCCCAATAGGAATATAGACAACATAACAATCTTTACATGAATAAAGCACCCAACTTTATTCCCTCGATTGCGGATCTTATGATTTATACTGTCAACTTAAGAATCATGTCCTCTGCAAAATCTGTCCATCATATGCCCAATTCTTAAAGGTTTAGATAGATATTCTTAGACTATTGTTTGCTTAACATACATTCAACAAACATGAATGTAAAGAGGACAAGATTTGGTATATAAATAATAAATGAATCCTTTATTGATAAAAAAGTCTCCAAAAATATATTACATTTTTACTTCTTAGGGCATACACATCTAACAATCTCTTACTTGCACTAAGTGAGTAAATATGACAAATCTCACATCCCCACAGCTTCCACATGCCTCTTGAAGACTCTCCCAGTAAATGTCTCTGTGAATGGATTAGCTAAATTATCCTCTGACGTGATTTTGCAGACTATGACATGCCTACCATCGACGAAGTCTTTTATCACAAGATACTTATGATCAATATGCTTACTCTTCTTGCGAAATCTTGGTTCCTTAGCATTTGTTACCTCTGCACTATTATCACAGTACAGTGATACTGCCTAATCCATGCCAGGAACTACTTCAATATCCCCAAGGAACTTGTAGAGCCACACTGCTTCTTTTGAAGCATCACTGGCTGCCACATACTTGGCATCCATCGTTGAATCTGAAGTACAATCTTGCTTCACACTTCTCCAACTGATGGCACTACTGCCTAAAGCAAACACAAAACTTGAAGTTGATCTCCTAGAATTCAAACAAGATTGAAACTCTGAGTCAGTATATCCTAAAGAAGTTAAGTCCTCACCTGAATATACAAGCATATACACTCGAGTCCTTCTTAGGTACTTAAAAATATGCTTTACTGCAGCCCAATGATTCGGTCTCAGATCTGCCTAAAATCGACTTACAATCCTAACCGATAACAAATATCTAGTCATGTGTAAAGCATGGCATACATAAGACTCCCATTGCTAAAGCATAAGGCACCTTCTTCATGTATTCTTTTTCTTCCTTAGACTTTGGAGAGTCTTTCTTAGAAAGAGTAATTTCAACCTAGATGGTTGCCCACCTTTCTTGGAATCCTACATTGCAAACCTCTTAAGAATTTTTTCTATGTAGCCAGCTTGTGACAAAGCTATCATTTTGTTCTTCCTATCCTGAAAGATTTGGATACCGAGAACAAAATTAGCCTCATCCAAGTTCTTCATGTCAAATTGCTTGGTCAACCATAATTTGACCAATGACAATGCCCCAACGTCATTGTCAATTAGCAAAATGTCATCTACATAGAGTAGTAGAAAAACTACCTTCCCATCCTTAATGTGTTTGTAAACACATGGCTCATCCACATTTTGTGAGAACCTATAAGTCTTGATCACTTGATCAAATCTTATGTTCCAAGAACGGGAAGCCTGCTTAAGTTCATAAATTGACTTTAACAACTTACAAACCATATCCTTTTGACCCTTGACCTTGAACATGTCTGGTTGTTTCATATAAATGGACTCATCAAGATAGCCATTTAGAAAAGCCGTCTTGAAATCCATCTATCAAATCTTGTAGTCGAAAGTGGCAGCTATGGACAAGAGAATCCGGATGGACTTAAGCACGGCCATAGGTGAAAAAGTTTCCTCATAATTGATTCCTTCCTTTTGTATATAACCCTTAGCTACTAATCTACCCTTATAGGTTTCGACCTTTCTATCCACTCCTCTTTTTCTCTTATAGATCCACTTACACCCCATGGGTTTTGCCCCTTCAAGAAGATCTACAAGCTCCTAGACCCAATTAGTCTCCATAGACTTCATCTTTGTGTTCAATCAACATCCTTCATAGCCTCTACGTAAGTATAAGGATCCTTATCATGTTATCTGATTTAGCCAAGAAGGTCTCACCATTGAACATATACCTTTTGGGTTAACGCCCGATCCTCCCACTACACCGAAGCCTCTTAGGTTGTTGTTTAGGTTCATTTGGCATTTCTACACTGATCAGAATGGTTTCATTTGAAACCTTTAAAGTGATTGGATCACTTCTTAACTCCTCAAGCATCACTTTGCTTTGAGGTTTAAAGTCGTCCATGTAACTCTCCTCAAGGAAAGTTGCATTAGTTGAAACCACGACTTGATTTTCCTTTAGGTTATAGAAATAACACCCTTTAGTCCCTTTTGGATATCCTACAAACATGCAAACATTTGAATATGCTTCCAACTTATTCGCATCCTTAAACAAGACATGAGCCGGACATCCCCATATGCAAATATGGTTTAAGGATGTCTTCTTGCCCGTCTACAACTCGTGAGGAGTTTTAGGGATAGATTTTGAAGGCACATTGTTCAAAAGATGACATACGTTTGTAGTGCATATCCCCAAAAGGATAAAGGCAACGATGAATAACTCATCATGGACCTTACCATGTCTAATACAGTCCTATTCCTTCTCTCCGCTACACCATTCTGCTGTGGAGTGCCCCGGCGTAGTCAAATGGGATAAAATCCTATTCTCTAATAAGTGTCCCAGATACTCATCAGAAAGGTATTCTCTACCTCAATCAAATCACAGTGCCTTTATAGGTCTACGTAATTGCTTTTCTACTTTAGCCCAAAACTCCCTGAACTTGTCAAACGTTTCGCTTTTGTGGTGCATCAGGTACACATACCCATACCTTGAGTAATCATCAATAAAAGTGATGAAGTACTCATACCCTCCTCGTGCCCGAATGTTCATCGGTCTGCAAACATTACTATACACTAGTTCTAGAACCACTTCGGTCCTATTGCCCTTAGACCTGAATGATCTTTTGGTCATTTTACCCTTGAAACAAGATTCACATTGAGGTATAGATTCCACCTTTAAGTGACTTAAAGGTCCATCCCTTACCAACCTTTGAATCCTATTCAGGTTAATATGACCAAGGCACAAATGCCAAAGATAAGTCTTATTAGAGTGAGAAGTTTTAAGTCTTTTAGAGTTATTATCATTCATCTCAGCATTAAGCAGAAAGTTCATCTTAGGTTTGATAAAATATAGATTGTTTTACATCCATCTAGAATAGATAAAATATTTGTTTTTACGAATCACCACTTTATTATTAAAAGAAACCAAATAGGAGTCGTTAAATAAACAAGCTACAAAAATTAAATTCCTTTTAAATTTAGGAACATAAAAACAATCTCGCAAAATTAAATTCCTATAATTATCAAAATAAAGATGAACGTCTCCCACTACTTCCTCTAAGACCAAGGATCCATCATCTATCTGAAGCGTTAAGTCTTCGTGAAGTAGACTTCTCGTTTCTTTGAACCTTTGTAGAGAAACACAAACATGATTAGTTGCATCGAAATCTATGACCCAAATGTCACTGGATTCCTCAACCAAACAAGTTTCTAAATATAGAAGATCACACCTACCTCCTTTAGAAAGGAAGTCCTTGCAATGCTTCTTAATGTGCTCGACCTTCTCACAAAAGAAGCACTTAAGCTTCTTTAGGTTCTTCTTCTCCTTTTTCTTCCTCTTATTGTTAGCAAGAATAGAAGACTTTCCATTCTTGTCCCTTAGCTTCTTTCCATTCCCAGAGTTGGGATTGGAACTAGAAGTAGCTACCAAATTGGCCTCTCCACCCATAGGAGACTCCTTGATCAACGGTTCTAACTCTTGTAACTGTTTCATTAATTATGTTAAGGTCATATCTCGTCTATTGCTCAAATTAAAAGTAGCTCTAAAAAGAATAAACTCCTTAGATAGAGTCTCATAGACCATAGTCATCTGAGTTTCAGCATCGATGTCGGATCCATTGGTTTGAGCCGTAGCGAGGTAACCCATGACCAACATCATGTGTTCCTTTACAGATGTCCCTAGCCTCTGCTTACAATTTAAGAGTTTTTGAAGCACCCCTTGTCGCTTTGTTAGGGCATGGCCTCCAAACATGTCTTCCAGATTATCCAAGATCACTTTGCAGTCTCATAATCTTCATGTTGAGCCTACAGCATGTTATTCATGCTTGCCATAACATTGTAGCAGGCCTGATTGTTTGCATCGTTCTAGCGATCATAAACTTGGAATCGCTCATTGGTGGAATTTCTCATAGGCTTGGGAGGACAAGGGGTTGTCAACACAAATTTTAGTTTCTCAAAGGAGAGGACGATATTTAGGCTTTGTTTGTAATCATTATAATTCTCTCTACTTAATTGGTTTTTATCAAGTATTGAAGATAAAGCATTTTTAGACATTTTTAATCTATAATAAAGAATCATATACGAAACATAAGCAAACATATCATAATAATTTAGTAAGACAACACAATCATGTAAAAAAATACAAATCTGTTTATGTGTCTAAACCTTGAAAATATCACAACCTTACAACAATAATTCCCAACGTAGAATTCAACAAGCTTCTAGGGGAGTCTTGCCAAATTCTATCAGGAACACATATCCCCTACTGATTAATATATGCCATCCATGACCCGTATGATCCAGTATATATTAATAATCATTTCTTTGGCCATTAATTCTATTAACAGAGCTCCTAAGGGAGGTTAATAATAAAATTAACATGAGTGTATAACCATCATTTCAATATTTTATCCACGATTTATAATCACCACCTAGGAGTGTGCAATCATAAACCATGCTAAAATTTGTTATCCTCTTGGAGATCTAATCTGGTACATGATAGAAATCCCTTCCTAGGGGTTGGGACCACCATTTTCTTCCTATGAACCAACGATGGAGGCCTTAGGTCCTCTCTTTGAAAACCTTCTCCCACTCAATCTTTTGAAATTAAGGTTTCATTTTAAAAGACATGCATGAACAATTTTAAATGAGCGGTACTCCCTATTCTATATGGCATGTTATCAATATATATGGCAAATCATATTACAATGCAAACAAGCAAACCGTAATATTATGGTTTCACCTTGGAGAATAGAAAACAAAGATTACAAGAGAATAATCAAAACATATTATCGATTCTTCATCCTTGAATCCTCAAGTTGTATCCTTCTTCATATAAAGCCCATCTTCAAGTCTTTAATCCCCTATGAATCATATACTTCATATTTTTGGTCATATCTAAATTTAATGTTTCTTAGAATTGTCCCAAAAATAAAATTAAAACTACACTGAAAACTACACCTTTTTGGAAAAATTTCTAGCTCTCTACTAGCAAGTAAATCTGGGTGATTTATCTGCCGGTCATGACCCTCTGGCCTATCAATCTTTTTAGGTTGGCCTGCCAGTCATGATAGTTCAGCCCACTGCCAGAGCCACCTAATTTCTGCCCCATTGACCACCTGCCAAACCTCACAACTGACCTACCGATCTGCGACCATCGGCCTGCCGAATTAGAGGGTTCGGCATACTGACCGAGTAAAAATCATCCTTTCTAGAAAATACAATTTTTAATACAATTCATCAATTTTATTTTCAACAATTCAAAAATATAAACTTAGAGACTCAGGAAATACCTAGGAGTGCCATCATCCATCTTCTAGATCCATCCACTACTACAAAATTTAGATTCTACGACGGTTATAAATCGTTGTGAAAAAATTTCACGACGGTTAAAAAACCATCGTGGAAACTTCATTGAGTTTTCACGACGGTTTTTTACCGTCATGTAATTAAATAATTGGCCCGAGAGATCGGTGGGAATGCTTATATTTCACAACGGTTTTCTCCAAAAACCTTAGTGGAATCAAGAGCTTCCATGACAGTTTTCATTAAAAACCGTCGTGGAAGCTTCTCCTTCCACGACTGTTTTTTGTGAAAATCGTTGTGGAAGGAGGAGATTCCACGATGGTTTTTGAAGAAAATCATCATGGAAGCTCCTCCTTCCACGACGGTTTTTTGTGAAAACGATCGTGGAAGGAGGAGATTCCACGACGGTTTTTGGAGAAAATTGTCGTGGAAGCTCCTCCTTCCAAGATGGTTTTTTCTGAAAACCGTCGTGAAAATTTGGTATTTTGCAAAAAAAAATTCTCCCATAATTTCTATTTCCCACGAGATGGCCAATCCCGTGTGTTATCCATTACATCAAGGCCCTAATTACATACAATAATTGCTGTATATTAAAAATTACGTTGTATTTACACGATCATTTTACATTTGAGCTATTTTGAGCACTTTGTTAATCTACTATGACACGTACCTATTTAAAAAGCAGAAACCTATTTACAAATTGTACCCACCCTAATCTAACTTCATGTATATCCATATGTATATAAAAATCTTTTTTTTCCTAAGGCTTGTATACCACTTGTAATTATATCCCGCATGAAACGTAGAATAAAAAAACCACATTCTATGTTTCCTTGTTGTCTTGGACACTTACGTTTAGAATATAACGTTATGTTCGGCCGGTTTGTGACACCGGTTCTCGCTTGAAGCTTCCAATCGTTAAGCGCCCTAATAATGTATCATGTTTAAATAATAAATAAATTAATAGATGATACAATTATGTGAGACTAAAAACAATTAATTTTGTAAGACAATATTAATACTTACAATCTTGTGACTGATAAGAAATCCTCACGTGGTGGGTGTTTGAGGGGGTCAAACCAATATATTTGGTCCTCCCATGGCGAAATAAGTCCTAACATCCAATGTTCTCTAACGTTGTATGGCAGGAAGAATAATTTCCCCCTCGGTGCTTCAGCTAATAGGTGGAGGAGTGATGTGGCACGCTCTCTATGATCACTCTGCAGGTCTCTTGCAGCACTTGAAACAATGGCCGGAGATATGAAGCCGAAATTTTGCACCATGCCTTGAAGTTCACAATATTCCACCAAAAAACTACAATAAAAAATATTACAGTGAATTTTTTTAAAACACCTTACAACTCTATGTATATATTTAAAATACTGAAATAAGGCTGGAGTTATCACCTGAGGTATACGAGGATACAGTTTGCCCTGATTTCTTCGAAGCTGATGAAGTCGTAAACATCTTCATACCCCACATAGATAGGCAAATCATTGCCAGTGACATTTACCGGTATCGGGCACTGAATGGTCGACCCATCGCGCATGAAAGAATGTGCGTATAGAGCTAACTGCATAAATTCTTGAGGTACTGAAGCGAAGTTAAATACACATAGGTGCTCATTAGCAACAGTTTGTCCTTGGCGTTGTTGAACCTCAGGTTGTGATTCTCTTGCTTTTAGAGAGCTTTTCTTTTTTTGCCGTTTCTTTCCGCTTAGATCTTGGGGAACATGGCTAGGTGCTCGACTCGTCTTTGTCAATGTGATGACTTTAACTAATCTCTTCGGCCATGCGACAAAGCTTCCTGCTGCTTCACCCACAGTTGTTGCTTCAAGTGTTGGAATAGGCAATTCAGCTGTTCTAACTCTGATGGTAGTGATGCTAACATGCACGTTCTCTTCCTCTAATAGTCGTCCATGAACTGTATCAGTTGGAAGGCTCTCCATCCACACCTTCCCAAGCGCAACAAGTGTACACCCACCATTAACTCTATCCTCAACGAAGAGCCTACATTGTTCGGGCCCTTGACGAGGAGGTGACAATTGGACTTCTAGAGCTTGGAGCTCCTCTGCTATAGTATTGGGAGGGTTACAACTAGCTTTGAAGCTGTTGCGTTGTGAGATGCTATCATCCGTCGACTTAGCACGTCCTTGGGAAATGAGCTCAGTCACAAGACTTTAGAGTTCTGCAATCTCCATCTGCATCTTCGACATTTGAGAATTCAATTTTGACGATCTTGGTTGGAGGTCGAAGTATTGAGACTGCTTCACATACTTTGATTGACCGCGAACACGTCCTGAATGTTTCGGTTTCCCTAGTGCCCTCGTCAAAATGTCATCATTACCGACCGATTGGAAGCTCCCTTGACTTTGTTGCGTTGTGTATTCATCCTGTACAAGAACAATACAACCATGTTATTCAAGCAATCCTTCATCCACCCGTAGTAAAATACAAATTAATTGTTCGTGTTCAGTAGACTTACAATCAAGTTGAAAATCTCTGCTACTTTTGGATTTTTAAACTGGCCATCGGGACCTTGATGTGATTTTACCCACAACTCCTCCCGTGTTGGTTGCACGCCTGTCTTTGCAAACTGTGTTACGCTATGTTAGTAACATAGTAATGTAGCAATAATTGATATATGTAGTTTGAGTTAATTAGTAACGTACCATGGATTGCTCGAGCTCTCTATATCCCACTCGGCCAACCATAGAGTAGTATTCATTTTCTGCTCTTATTTTTCTTGCATTTGATGATAGCAGTTGGAAATCACTAGAACGTCGATACCTCACAAAAGCTTCCCAATCTTCATCGTTTATGGAGGGGTAGTAGTGTGCTACCGTAGGAGGCCGTTTATATATATTTACATCCTCCTCCAGAATGGAAAGGTATGGCTGTACGAAGGTAACGTAGAGGTTGGATCTGAACCCCTTTGCTAATTCGCCGCAAACCTTTAAAGCCCTTTTCCTATACCAATCCTCAACTATGAAAGCTTCGTATATCTCTCTCCAAATCACATCTTTTACTTTATCTAAATCCTTAGACCTCTAATCTTTTGTCCATATTTAAACGTGCTCTCGACTAAGGACTTTGATCCAACTGCTTAATTCATGACCAGGTACGTCTTTCGGTTGGCCCTTCGAATCAAAAGTAACTTCAATTCTTAAACCGTTCTTTCTTATCCGATGAATTTTTTTCTTTAATGTTGACCTTCGGTCAAAGTCTACTTTTGGATCAAAATCGGTTCGCCTTCGTGGCTTACTATGATTGTTTCCCTTGCTATATTGCGTTGCAGATGAAGTGCAACCTTCGTACTTCTTCTCGTACTTGTCACTATCGAATTCGCGAGACATTGTATCTATGCAACGTATTCAAAAACTAACATATACATACTAATATTAATCACAAACTACACATATTCACATATTAATATCATGACTTGCACAATTTCACATAATTTTCCTTTAATAGACATATTGACATATTCACCACGAATTGCACAACTTTCCATCTTCACATATTCAGAAGCTTATATATTGACATAATTTCACGTAATCAAATCTTAACATATTCAATTTCAACGACACTTTTCACATATTTATATAATTTCACATAATTACACATATTTAGAAGTTTACATATATTTACAATTACATATATAATTTCACAAATTATACATATTCATATAATTTCACATGTTCAATATATTGACATATTTACCACAAATTACACAATTAATTGTCAGCTTCACATATGCACAATTTCACCAAATGACATAATTCTATGTAATCAAATATTGACATAATAACATTTCTAATTGATTACACGATGAGAGGGGTGGGTTGGGGGGGGGGGGGAGAGCTCTGGGGAGGAGAAGGGGGGGCGAGGGAGCTCGGGGGGGCTGGGGGAGGCGAGGGGGGGCAGGGAAGGTGGAGGGGGGGCGGGGGAGCTGGGGGAGCTCGAGGGGGCTGGGGAAGGAGAGGGGGGGCGGGGGGGAGGGAGGCTAGGGACGGGGGGGCTAGGGGAGGTGAGGGGGAGGGGGCGGGGAAGCTCAGGGTGGCTAGGGGGGGGGCTGGGGGGGAGCTGGGGGAGGCAACGGGAGGGATGAAAGGGAGGGGGAGAGAGAAAGAGGGAGAAAGAGGGGGAAGTTACCGGAGGTGGGGCAGCGCCGTGGAGATGGTGGCGGCGGAGGGAGTTATTAATGGGTGTGGGTGTTTTTAGAGAGAGAGAGAGAAAGAGGGATTTGAGATAGAGAGTGAGGAATGGGTTTTTAGAGAGAGAAAGAAAGAGGGATTTAAGATAGAGAGTAAGGAATGGGCGCACAATATAAATGGATGTGGGTGGTGCGGATTTCAAAAATTTAAAAATTGAAGGAAGCTACCACGACGGTTTCTGGCAGAAACCGTCGTGTAAGGTTAACCTACCACGACGATTTCTGGTAGCTCTCTTTTTTTAGCTCTACGAGTAATTTATATTTTTGTGCAATTTGTCTTGTAGAAAAAAAAATTTGTAATACGTATTGACGAACCAATGAAAAAAAGGTATAAATATGAGCATCAATAATTTGTATATATGTCAATTTACGTGTAACATTTTTGTGCAACTTAATTACTGCATTTTTCAATATAATGGCAATTTCTATATATTGATCATCTATAGTTAAATTTCTAGTAAAGATGGAGATAAAGTATATAATCTAGGCCATTGGATGCTTAACACACAAGCTGGCCACGCTAGGCAGCAAAAATAAAATGTGTGGAAAATGGTTTTTAGACATTTTTTCCACGACAGTTTCTGCAGAGAAACCGTCGTGGAATATTATCTACGACGACGGTTTCTTTCATAAGGCGTCGTGGTAGATCTACCACGACGGAATCTTGAGGAAACCGTCGTGGTATCACCACCATGCAATTTATTGCAGAAGTATAGCTACCACGATGGTTTCAAGAAGAAACCATCGTGGTATCTTTTGCAACGACAAAACCGTTGTGGTAGAGGAGCTACCACGATGGTTTCAAGAGGAAACCGTCATGGTAGCTGGAGCTACCATAGCTGTTTCCTCTTGAAACCGTCGTGGTAGCTCCTCTACCATGACGGTTTCTTCTTAAAACCGTCGTAGTAGCTCTACCACGACGGTTTCTTACAAAAACCGTTGTGAAAAAAATGTCTAATAACCTTTTTCCACACATTTTATTTTTGCTACCCAAGGTGGCCAGCCCATGTGTTAATTAAGCATCTAATAGCCCAGAATATATACTTTATCTCCATTTTTACTAGAAATTTAACTATAGATGATCAATATACAGAAATTGCCATAATATTGAAAAATGTTACATGTAATTAAATTGACATATAAATAAATTATTGATGCTCATCTTTTAACCTTTTTTTCATTGGTTCGTCTATACGTATCCATTCCACTTCTTCACGAAGCAAGTGCAAAACATCATCTTCAAAATTATCTATCTCATCAACCAATGGCAATCCCTTTGTGAATGAAGGGATGTCCATGCAATCTTCATCAACTCCTTCACCATCAATAACTATTCTTGGCTTTGTCGGGACGACTAGAGACAACTCCATGTCTTGGGGATCAATAGTGTAAAAAACTTGGATTGCTTGTGATGCCATAATGAATGGATCATTCCTGTATCCTAATCTTCTAAAGTCAACCACTCTGATGCCGTCATAGTCGTTCTTAACATAGTTATTGTCGGCCCACTTGCACTTAAAAAGTGCTATGCGTAACCCCTCATAATCAAGTTCTCAAATACCTTTAATGAAACCAAAGTAGTTCATGGTCCCATATACTAGATTCTTGTCCTTGGCGGAGGCAATATGCATAGCCTTTGCATTGAGAGTGACACCGCTATTTTGCACCGGATGCTTCTCATCCCTTTCGTGAGTGTAGAAAGTGTAACCATTTATAGAATATGACGTGTGCCTTGTAACTAACGACGACGGACCTCTAGCTAGGTTCTTCAACTCCTGTGACATGCCTCCATCTTGTGATGTGGACCACTTGCCATATATGTATGCTCTAATCCACAACCGAAAGGTCCAGTTGTGTTCATCTTGCAACCACTTCTCATTTCTTGCTCTTTTTGGGAATGTTTTTTTAATTTGTTCATGTGCACCTCAATGAAAGGCTCTACTTCATTAGTATTGTGCAAAACATAAAAACAAGCTTGCTCCTACTCCTCTCGACTTACTGAAGAAGGATTGCCCGTAGATAGTCCCCTAGCGTCAATGTTTATAGTCTTTGGCACCCTAATTGTGTCCGCATTAGATAGGTACTCGAAGCAAAATTCAACTGATTCCTTAGCTATGTAACTTTCTACAATACATCCCTTCGGCCTATTTCGATTCTTCACATAGCCCTTCAAACCTTCATATATCTTTCAAATGGGTACATCCATCTAAAATACACCAGTCCGCATAACTTAACTTCAAATACTAAATGCACCGTTAAATGAATCATGATGTCAAAAAATGCTGATGGGAAATACTTTTCAAGCATGCATAAGGTTTGCACCAACTCCGATTGCAGTGAATCTAGCACAAGTGGAACAATAACCTTCATGCATATTGAATTGAAGAATGAGCACAACTTAGAAATTGCAAATCTCACATCCTTTGTTAGAATTCCCCGCAAAGCAAGTGGTAGTAATTGCTACATCAACACATGATAATCATGTGTTTTCATGCCAATAAGTTTCAAATCCTTCACCGACACTAACTTTTTGAAGTTTGAAGAATACCCATCTAGCACTTTTAATGAAGCAAGCCATTCACAGAGCTTTCTCTTTTCCGCTCTGGATAACGTGTGCTTTGTCGAAGGTAAGTATGTCCGGTTCCTTCTTTTCTTAGGAAACAAATTAGGCCTAATCTCTATTTCCATGAGATCCAACCGAGCTTTTTCACCATCCTTAGTCTTGCCTGAAATTTTAAGCAATGTACCGACTACGGATTCGCAAATGTTCTTCTCAATATACATAACATCCAAGCAATGACGAACAAAAAGTATCTTCTAATAGGAAAGTTCAAAGAAGATTGATCTTTTTTTCCATGGTCCATCATTTTGCATCTCCTCCTTACCTCACTTTTTCGTACCAAATACGACTCTTATATCTTGTACCATTTCAAATATCTGTTCACCATTCAAAGGGCGCGGAGGGTCTCTTTCTTCGCTGTTGCCATCAAAGGCTTTCTTTTGTTTGCGGTAGTGATGATCTCTTGGCAACCATCTTCTATGACCAAGAAAAACAGTTTTCTTTCCACTTTTCAACTGTTTGTGAGATGTTTCCGTCATACAAATAGGACAACCAATAGAACTCTTCACCAAATAACCAGATAAATTGCCATATGCAGGGAAGTCGTTAATAGTCCATATCAACATTGGCCAGAGTGTGAATGTCTCTTTTCGGTAAGCATCTCTAACTTCAACTCCCTTTTCCCATAACATTTTTATATCAACGATTAACGGTCCCAAGTATACGTCAATGTCATTGCCTGGTTGGTGAGGACCCGAAATCAATAAAGACAACATTAAAAACTTCTGCTTCATACACATCTTTGGAGGGAGATTATAGTTAACAAGTATTACGGGCCAAGTACTATGCCTACTACTCATGTTACCATGTGGGTTCATTCCATCTGTCGACAAAGAGAAATGTTTGTTTCTTAGATCCGCACTAAAGTTGGGATGATCGGCTTCAAAAGTCTTCCATTGTGGTGAATCTGCCGGGTGTCTAAGCATACCATCATCCACCCATTTGTCATGATGCCATGTCAAATTCTTGGCATGTTCTGGGTTTTCGAATAAACGTCTCAAACTTGGTACCGGTGGAATGTACCATAACACTTTCTTTGGCACTCCATTCTTGCCGTCTTTTACCTCCTTTCCTTTCTTCCACCTTGCTTATTGACAAACTGGACAATAATTCTCGTCCTCATAGTCATGCCTATAGAGAACACAATCATTTTCACATGCATGAATTTTCTCATAATCCATTCCCAAAGTGCTCAAAGTCTTCTTAGCCTCATGCATACTAGTTGGTAATTTATTACCCTCTGGTAGAAGCCTTCGTAAAAATTCCAACAGCTTTGTGAAACTAGAATTCGACTAGCCATTTGACGCTTTCAAATTCCATAATCCAACTAAAGCAGACAATTTAGTGAAATTGGTATACCCCTCATACACTGGTATCTCTGCATCATTCATCATTGTCTCAAATAAACGGTGCACAAAGTGTTCTTCTAAATCATTGACCATGTCAACCATATTGTTTTTATCCTCCATATTATCCTTCACAATAGATTGCTTTTCTTTATTTAGTAAAGTTGGATTGAAATTAGACTCGCCATGAAAATGCCACGTTTGATAACTACTTATGATTCCATTTCAAAATAAATATCCTCTAACAATTGTAATTGGATGCAATCTATGGTTTCCACATTGAACACAAGGACATCGAATTTTATCACCATTTACATGACTTTTGACAGAATCCAAGAACTCTTTCACACCATTCACATACTCTTTAGACAATTGAAAATCCCATATCCATTTCCTATCCATTTTGCAATTCCTAAATTAAAATAATAAATAGCAAATAATCAATTAAAATTAATTTCACAATTTATATATATACCCACCTACATATATTAATTAATCATAAAAAAAATCACCCATCATAAAACAAGTTACACATACTCATTATAAAATGAAGACATCAAACCCATGATCCACAACACAAACTTCACGAAATAAACAACAAAATCAACAACTATTTATTAATTTCGGATTAATTATACATCACAATCAATAACTCTTTCTCACTTTCTACGAAAAAACTTGCAATTTGGGCTGAGATTAAGAGTGTGGAGGTGGAGAGAGACGACGGCGACTGATTCGGACGGGTCTGTGTTTGTATTTGTGAAGTGTGTTTTTGAAATGTATCTGAATGCCGAGGTTGGAAAGGGGGTTTTAAGTAAGCTACTACAATGGTTTTTTGAAAAAACCGTCGTGGAAGATACCACGACGATTTCTCGAGAAAACCATCATGGTATCTCAAATATACCACGACGGTTTTCTCAAAAAACCGTCATAGAATACGAGAGATACCACGACGGTTTCTCGAGAAAACCGTCGTGGTATCTCAAATATACCATGACGGCTTTCTCGAGAAACCGTCGTGGTATCTCTCGTATTCCACGATGGTTTTTTAAGAAAACCATCGTGCTATCTTCACCCCATACCACGACGGTCTTCGTTTTCACGGGCGTAACTTGCCGCGCATTTTTTACCTTACCACAACGGTTTTTAGGAAACGGTCATAAAATAAAGGTCGTGTAATTAATAATTTCTTGTAGTGGAAGAAGAAATACCGACAGTCATGATGACAAAATGCTTTTAGATCATTCATCATAAAGTATACAGTTAGATTGACGACGATAATGAACAACCGGTGTGATGTCACTGTTAAAAGCTCTAATCTAACTCCGATGGTCTTGGCCTAGTTCACCGATGCTTAGAACGTAGCACGACGAGGGGATTGCGACGAGGATGGAGCCGCATGCCATAGTCTACTCTAATTAAAGATCAACGCTTATGGTAGCCAAATCAGAATTATGTAAGAATAATACTCGTGCAAATTGATTATTGTTTAATAGATGCGCTAAATTCATTTATACATTAATTAAGAACTAACTCCAAATGTGAGCAAGACAAATCAACACGGTTAAGAATACATTGCGCCTATTATCTTTAATAATAGGAAAATTTTCAAATACATAGACATAAATGTTAATGTCGTTGACACGTGTTCAAAAAATAACAAACTTAAACTAAGCCAATTCAATCCGAAAAGTATGGATAGATTCATTCAAAATTATGTAATAATAATACACGTGAAGATTGGTTATTGTCGTTCATTGTTTCATGGATGTACTAAATTCATTTATGCATCAATTAAGAATTAACTACAAAGTAATAAAGATAAATCAACATAGTTAAGAATCACGTTACTCATATTATCTTTAATAATTAAAAAAAAAAAAAACTTCCATATGCGTGGACATATATGTTATTGTAGTTGACACGTGTTCAAAAACTAAAACTTAAACTAAGCCACTTCAATCCCAAAAATTACAGATAGATTCATTCAAAAATTTTGCAAGAATATTACACATGCAGATTGGTTATTGTTCGTGTAAAAGAACTAAACCTGCTTAAACTTTACAGATAATAAGGCAAGTAGAATATCCAGATGACTTTGTTTTGTTAGTTTCACTGTGTTTCAGTTATTTACTAGAGTTTTTCTTTTTAGCTTTTTGCCTATGGTCTTCTGCAAAAACTCAGAACTTCTTTTTATTTATTTCTTATTTTACTAAAATTAAAGCAAAAGGTTTAGCGTTGGAAAGGGAAGAACTGGTTGCCAACGTAGCTAAAAATATCTTCTTCTTCTTTTTTTTTTTTTTGGCCAGATGTCTTCTCATATCTTTCATGTAAAAAATATTTTCTTTAAAAATTTTTCTTTAGAGAAAAAAATTAGTTATTGGTTGACTATATTACTCTATTAGGTAAGAGACAAAGTTTATTGTCATATCATATATCAGGTGGCAATAAATTAATAATATTAATATCTATATTTTCTTTTACCTTAGCATTGATAATATTAATTTTGTGAGTAACTAGTGTTGCATTTTTTAAGCATTTATTTCTCAAAAAAGGAAAAATAGATTAAAAAAATCAAAAGTTCAAATTTTGGACTCAAACACCAACTCAATCTGAAGTAATTGATTCAGTTTGCACTCATGTGGATTAGGCTGAATTGGTAGATGTGTGTGTGTGTGTGTGTTTCTAATAGACTGTAGCTTAGGAATTAATATCTGCTGATTTCTCTTGTTATCTATTCACTGAAAAAAAATATATATATATATATATGATTGTTTGGATCAGATGCAATTTTCAATACCATACATAAATATTATCAGTTGTTGAATACCCAAGACTATTTCGTCAAGTGACAATGGGTTCAGGCGGTGAGGATCATTAAAAAAAAAAAAATGTTCCAACCAAGTGAAGCTAAATGTGCGGTTGGATTAATTAAACAAGACATTACATAAGAAAATTAATATATAAATTTGAAAACATATAAAAGTTTAATCCCTTAAAAAGCTTAGCACCACTCCAAAAAAAAAAAAAAAAAAAAAAAAGTTTACCTACTTATTGTCTATTGCGTTCGGAAAAATTAAGTAAACCTTAGCGGAAAATTCTACACATTAATTATTTGAACAACTTTCACGAAAAAATTGAAGAAATAATTATTTTCTCCTCAAGACCGTTCTTTTATATTTCTTTTTTTATTATTTTTTATTTAGTTTGTGAGGTTACTTTTTTTCCTTTTTTTTTTCATATTGTGAGGGATTTTTTCTTGTTCTTTTTTTCTTAAAATTTTCACTTATTAAAAGAAATATACTTGCAATTCTTCATTTTTGTTTTTTTACCATGGTTGCACGTAGAGACAATTCTGTTCTTAAACGATCTAGGGATGCATCTTTCCATGTAATTATCTGCAATAAAATTTCTAAGACTATTTAAAAAGGGAAAAAATATTCTCAAGAAAAGGGGGTAAAGCAAATCAACCAAAAAATTCCTTATCAATTTATATATGTTCACTAATTTCTTTGTCTCTCATCCTATAATTGACTGTTGCATATATTGACTTTTGAAAGACACCCTCATGAAACTATAAATACCCAAAGATGAAGGTTTGATCTACTGAGGAAAATAATAACTTGAACCTTTTAAAAGAGGAATGAGAACAAAAAAAAAAAAAGAAATAAAGGAAACCTATAAACAAAGCACAAAAATTTTTATAAACCCAGATAGAAACTACAACAATTTTTATTATCTCTCCATCTTTTTCCTCTCACAAGAAACCTAGTCAATTATTTGCAGTTTTCTAAAGACAACCATAATCAATTCTCAAAAAGAAAAAAAATATATAGAAAAGAAAAAGAACACCATAACCAACTATAAAAGTATTTGTAAAATTCTATACCACATATAACATATATACGTGTGTGTGTGTGTATATATATTGTTCGTGAAACTATACCTGCCCGTGCTGCTTCTAGGGATGAAAGGTAGTGAACTTTTGAGGTAGACACACAAATTACAGATCTCTCTTCAAATTAATCCAACTCTTCCAAGCCCTAAAAGAAATAGAGAATCAATGGAAGAAACCACTTTAAACAATAAAAATAAGGAAACATAAAAGCTGGTGAATAAACCTCTTCATCTTTTTCTAATTCATCGCCAACATGCATGTATGTGATAATTTAGCTCAAAATAAAGTAGGGGCCAAAATTGAAAAAATAAGGGAAAAAAGACGAAAAAAGTGAAGCATATATCAGTCGTTTTACCGATTTAACCGGCATGGAAAATGAGCTTCAGCGTATATATTCTCTCTTACAATGACGATATGTCTTGAACATAAAGCCTGTCAGCTTTACAAACAAACGCTCTTGACATTGAAACAAATGTATCCATTTGCAGGCTTGTTACATGTTTTCATTTAGTACTATTTGCTTTGCGTAAATCTCTGATCACTTTGAGAAATATGGCATTTTCTAGATTTTCCTAACCATATTTAGCCTTCAATTTAATTCTACAATATCATGCACTTCTGTCAATATTAGAAAGTGGGATCCATAGGATTTACCACTAATTAACTTCATTCACATGTTTATAAGGGCAATTAAGTAAATAGATGATTATGAAGCTTTTTTCTTTTCCTTTTCTAATTAGTGGTGGCAAGGCAACTTAGAGTTGTAAATTATATTCTTTATCGACACTACAAAAAAATTACATTTAACGGCCAGTTGTATGTCGTCTTTGTTATTTTTAACGCCTACTACACGTTAGTTTAATTTATTCCTTTAAATTAGTGTTAAAAAGGTTTGAACCCACAAGTACATGATTAAATTAAGCCAAGCCAACCCATTGTCCTAATTCAGTTCTCGTTAGTAAGTAGTAAAAAGTAATAGTTATTAAGTTTTTTAAGGAACCATCAGGTCCTTTTATTCCCTATTTTCTCAAGGAAAAACAAAAGGAAAGAAAAAAACCCAACTTGTTTTATTCTCGCAATTACTTCGATCTCTCCATCAATTATCTCAATCAGGTTTCTATAACACCCCGAAATTAATTAAGTAATGTTAGTATGTAAAATTGTGGATTAGTGTGCTATAATGAATATTTTAAACTTAATTTGATCATTTTGTGAAGTTTTTAGATGAAAGTTGTTTTTGATTATTCTAACGATTTTTAATCACTTTTGATTATTTTTAACTGTTATTTTGGATTTTGAGAACAAAATAATTTGTCAAATGTTAAATACACCCCGTTTTATAAAACCGTGGGTGGCACATGGTTTTGACACAGTGAAACCGCCGACCGTTTCCTTTATTTAAACTCACATCTCTCTCTCATTCACTCACTTCCCTCTCTCTCTATGTCTCTTGCGTCTCTCTCCCTCTTCCTCTCACTGCCTCTCCTTCCCTCTCTTCCTTTCTCAATTTTTGCTTCAAAAATCAAACCCAAACTTTGGTTTCATGGATTAGAGGCTCGGGAACGTGATTGAGCAACCGCAAACACGATTTAAAGCTTCGATTCGAAGTTAGTTTTAAAATTTCTAAACTTTTTAAATTTCTTAGTATTTTGAAATTTGAGTTTTCTAAAGCTTAAAAAACCATCAATTTAGGTTAGAGGAACTTAGAACATCTAGAATCTAAGCTTTGTTTGATCAAAAACAGATTTAAATCAAGATTTTTCATTTTTCTCCATTATTCTCTATTTTTGGGATTTTTCCAAATTTTTGTCCAAATCTTGTTTAAGTTGATTTAAAAGTGTTCTATAATGTTTTTCCATCATCTATTGATGTTTCCCATGTCTGAGAACTGAGAAAAACAGGTTAAAATGATTATTTGGACACGAGAAGGCCGAGACTCGTGCTTGAAAATTTCTAGAATTTTTCAGTTTGACAGGCCAAATTTATGGGTTTTGCAGGCCGGATTTATACATCCGGTAGGCCGAACCTAGAAAAGTTTAACCGACCGAACTTGGTTTTTCAGTAGGCTGAACTACACAGTTCGGTCGGCCGAACCAAGGTGACCGGCAGGTCGACCGAGCATGGTGGAATTTTGTGATTTTTCATTTGTTTTTCTGTTTTGAACTCCGATTGAGAATTTAAAATAACCGTATAATTTTATAAACTTAAATAGCACATTAGGATACCATGAGATAGTTTAGTAACATAGGATATCTTAAGCTAGATACTGATAGACATAGTTTATATAATTAAGGTTGATCAACATTCCGCGGAGCTAACATATAGTGGACCACGACTACAATGTGGGACATCGGCACGAGAATTGAAGTAGGACTTCTACTCATTTTCTTGGTAACCTAGTTTTTAAATGATTTTGGCCTAAAAAGGATTTTTACTAAAATATTTTCAATGATGATTTGAAAAGGATTGACTGTTTCTTTTATAAACAGTAGATTGAGGTAATTTTCATAATAAACCTCATGATGAATGTAATTAAAAATACTTGGTAAAAGAGATTTTTAATAATTATAGAGAATATATATATAAGGGCATGATGCCATATCAGAAATCGGGTCATGTAGAGTGCGACCTTGGGGGCAAGTCCTGAAATCCAGCTACGCCACTACAGTGGTGAAATATATATGGTTTGCCTAGGAAAGAGAAAATGATATTCTTTCTGGTCGACTAATAAATTGTTTTGGTAAGATAAATTTTTATTGAATATTTATTTATTTATTTATTAAAGTTTATTTTTTAAATATTTACTTGCATAATGGAATTTTTCTTTTAAAATTAAATGTTTTCAAAATATAGTCCTACTGAGCATTTCACTTACATTTTATCTGTTTTAAAATCCTTTCCCCCTCTAGGTGGATATCAGCTTAGGATCAGAGAAGAGTCTATAAACAAGACATTCAAACAGTAGAAGGATCAAGTAGGTTGTTTGAATAATAAAATCAAGGCACTATTATTTAACCTTTCTCTTTACTTTGGACTGTGGTTGTAATTTAATATTGCCAGTACTATGTGTGTGCACAAGATGTGGGTCAGTGGGACCCATTCTCGTTTCGCCTTATTTCTTAATTATTATTTCCTTATTGTTTATTTTGTTCTTCTTATTTGCTTAAATATTATAATTGCTTGCCTTAAAGAGGTTTTAAAAAATATCACTTTTTCATAAATAAATTTCTTAATTTTTAAACGCATGTTTTTAAATGATTTTCTACTTAATTAATACAATTAAACCGCCATGTCACCTCCTGTACTTTGGGGAGTGACAGAATGGTATCAAAGCTCAAGGTTATGAACCTTGAGAATTATGTATACATAGGTACGATAATGAAATACCACTGACAGTCCAAATTTTATTTTCAGAAGTGAGAGAATGGCACTTAGACATCATTTGACAGCTGACGCAAAGTTCAAAAATGATGAGGGCATAATGAGGGCTATGTTTGCTGCATTCAGGCAGATGGCAGCAAGGGCAAGATTGGATGATTCTGAGACTAGTCGCCGACATTCGTACTTTAAGAAATTTCAACGTGCATCTGTACCGACCTTCAATGGAAATGGGGACCTACAAGTGGCAGAATATTGGTTAGACTTGGTCGTTAAACACTTGGATACTCTTGGTGTGCTAGAGGAGTATCGCGTGAAATTGGCAGCATATAAGTTCGAAGGTAGTGCCAACGTCTGGTGGAAGCAGGCTAAATGCTTAGAAAACAATTGTAACGCCCACCTAATTTCATGTAACGGATAATGTTATTATTAATAATGACGTTAAATGTTATGATATGATTATGACGATGTTAAGTGTTATACTCATGATAAGTGTTATACTCATGATAAGTGCTATGATATATGATAAATGGTGCTAACTATTTTATTTTAAGTGTTATGACAGGTGACGCTCGCGTGGAATTGATGTGCTCAATTGTTCATGTCATTAATGTTATGTGTTAATTATATTTTTATGGGCAATTATATGTTATGAATGAATTTTGAGTGTTAAGGCAGTTCGGCAGGCCGAAATGATGTTCTCTGAACGGCAAGCCGATGGTATATCATCGGTAGGCCGGACTTCTGAGATCGGCAGGCCGAACTCGTGAGATCGGCAGGCCGATGACAGCTGACAAGTAGTCAGCAGAAATTTTTACAAAATTGTGATAAGATGGAATTTAATTATGGACGTTTTATTCTGATTAAATAGCATATTTATGGATTGATTTCTTTAATTTTGGTAATAAACATTTGACTTTTCAATTATTTGAATTAATGGATAAGTTTTTCCCGTTTT
>CAMOHE010053715.1:0-28595 GCA_946598075.1 Artocarpus hirsutus
CAAAGGTATTATATATATATATATATATATATATATATATATATATACTAAAACTATTGTTGCCATGTGTGTTGCATGAATGAAAGAATTATACATAAGTTTATATAATATGCAATACACACATATGCATGAATTATTCATATACTATAATATCTTTATATGTTATCTAATATATGACACACAAATAAGTTGTATATTGTATATTGTGAGTTTGTTATCATATAATTGTATATGCATGTTTTATGTAGTAGTTGACTTCTGTATGAAGAAATGAAGATTGATAATCATTATGTTAAATTTGTGTGTGGTAAACAAATTACTAGTAGTTGCCATATTTTATTTTATAGAGGTTTGTGCACAATATTTTGTACTATTATATAATTGTAGTGAAAAATAACTATTAATATTTTATAATGTATATATGTTTATGTGTGAATGTAAATTATATATATGAGTGTGTGTAATTGATATAGTTGCCGTGTGAGTATGAATAGCAAGTGAAAAGTGGTACGTTATTGATGTTATATTTTTAATGTAATGTGCACTATATGTGTAAGTTACAATGTTTGGAGGCCGTGTATGACTTTGAAAAAATAGATAATGACTAACATAATTTATGTATATGTGTGTGTTTGTTGCGCTATAATTTTGACTTATTAGCATATTATCTTCTCTTTTCTTATTCCATATGGGGGAATAGTTGATTTTTTATGTAATTGGATAATGATTGTTGATTGATTGGCATTTTTTGGATTTATTTCCTCATTTAAGGAAATGAAATGTTTGACTTTTGATTGATTGAATTTAATTGATAAGGTTTCCTACTTTTGTAAGTTGATATATGGTAAGTAGGAGCTAATTTGTTGATTCTTCCCCTAATTTCCCTCTAATCGCACATGTAAATTGCTTCTAATTAGTCAAGATATTATTATTATATTTTGATAATTGACTTTTTAATGATAATTGGATAGGTTTCCTATTTTGATCATTGAAATTAGGCAAGTGGAGTTAATATTGGAATCTGAAATTATCTTTAATTCTTTTATTCCTTAATTGGATGATTGGTTAACTTATTTAGAATTCTATTCATGGATAGTCAAGATATACTATTATTATATTTCCCTTTATTGAACCATTGACTTTCCTCTAATTTCTCCCTACCTTTTATGGATACACTTCATCTTGGGCATAACATTTGTAATATATTGATTATTATTTCCTTATTTCTCATCCGAAATTGCTCTCTCCTTTTATATCTCTCATAAGTCCTCGTACCTATTTTGCTGCTCGTTTCTTCTTCTCCTTATTCTCTTTCTTTATTTTGTTGCATAGAGTGAGAATGAGAGAAAGTAAGAGGGAATGATAGGTGAGCTAAAGGAAAGAAATAAAGATATTAGAGAGATGTCTATGTGAGACTTAATAAATGAGGGGATGAACCGTGAGGGAATAAGGAAGAAACCAAGAAGAGAAAAAGAAATAAAAGATTAAGGAAACACAATATTTAAGGAGACATATGAATGCATGAAGAGATGATAGAAAATCATGAAGGTGTTCAATGGCTTTCATCAGAATATGAAGGGATATTTTATTGATGTGAAGAATGAATGAATGATAATGTATAGAACCTAAGATGATCATGACTAAACGGTTTGAGTAAGTATACCCTCCATTGCATCACTTGAACAATAGTTTGTTTTAAAGCATGTTTTAAAGTTATGTATGTTGATGAACATGTTTAAAGATAATTTTGAAGATTTTTCATGAGTATGATGTGAACTCTCTTGTTGTCATGAACCAACCAATGTTATGTATGTTTTCATGGTCAAATCCTTGTGGAAGCATGTTCCAAGATAGGGACCATCCATGAATAAATGTTAAGGGTTCTGACTACTTGATATTAACGTTATGCTATGGGCCCAAAAACCTAAAAGAAATGTATGTTTATGAAAGTATATTTTTATGTGGAACTACTGTGGTTTACTTACTAAGCATTATGCTTATATAGTTCTTGTGATGTAGGTGAGCTTCTAAGTAAGGATGTAGATAACTGAGCAAGAATGGTCAAAGGTCCCATGACGAGTCTAAGATGCAATATTTATTTCTAAGTATTTCTTTGATGTTATTAGAAACCAAGAATTGTTATTGAGGACATTTAGGGGATTTTCTAGCTTTTAATAAGTGTTGTAACCTTAATATTTTCGCTGCTAATGATATGATAATTTCTACATTAAGGTTGAGTTGAGGATTGATTATTTTTCTTATAATGTCTCTGATTAGATTATCGGTGGAAAATTCGGCTTGCCGAACTGGCCTATCTTCACATGCACGAACAAACGATGCATGGTGCTCCTCTCCTCTCTTTCCTCTCGAGGGGGGGGGAGGTGGTTGCTACATTGCAGGTGACAGCGACGAAGGGTTTGATGTGCAAAGAAAGGGTCATGCCAATTAAGTAGGGATTATAGTTATCTATGACATAATGATATGATGATCCATTTTGTTTTATTTTAATTAAATAAAATATGGTAATAAGAAATTAATATGAGTTTTAGCTTATGTGTTATAACAAGTGATTATTCATTTTTATCATATACATATATATATATATGATAAAAATGAAGGGAGATAACTCGCGACAGAGACTTGGCATCGTGGATCTCGATAGGAAGGGGTTGGGTTGCTCGGGGTGGGGCTGGGCCTTTTGGGTGAGGCAGGGTAAAGATGGTTGGAGTGGGACAGGAATCATCGGCGTGAGGCTGGGCTGGTCGAGGTGGGGCTCGGGCGACAGGGGGCCATTAGGGTGGACCGTCGCCCGCGACCTGGGCTCACCGGAGCAGAAGAAGAGGAAGAGGATTTCTCCTCTTTGTTTGCTAGGATATATTAAAAACTATTAATATATTAATAATTAGTTTTTTAAAAATTAAATTTAGGTTTATTTATATTGATAATTTTTTATTAAAAACATTTGTGTTTAAAAACATGCCACCATATATGCAACGAAATACAATTTCAAAAACAGTCTTAGCACATGTCTCAAAACATTTTCATTTTCAAATTTTTGGAAAAATAAAAACCAAAATGAAAACACTATCAAACAGGCCCGACGTTTCTTAAACAATAATCACTCCATAGAACGCCAATGTTATAAACACGACAAGATCTCGTCAATACTACAATATCTTTATAACATAGGAGAGTTTAAACCTTTTTGTTTTCTGGCATAAAAGAGTGCAAAAACATTTTACGACAGAAAGTCTTAAACTATACGTGGGGGAGTTTCTATTCTCGAAAAAGAAAAAAAGAAAAAAAAATGGAAAACTATACATGGAGGAGAGTAACAATTAAAATTGTGTACAGAAATAGGAAAAGTGGTTTCCATTTGGAAGTTCATGAAGCCTTAAGTGATTAATCAAGATAGCTAAATCCTATTACATTATTTTCCCGAACTATCATATAACTCGTTTAGTAATACGGTTTAAATTACAATTTTGTGGTTGAAACCAAGTTTGGTTCAAAATTTTAAGATAAAAAATATTGCAGCAAATTTGTCTAAACACAACTTCAACCAGCAATAATTATTTTTCAAGGTATAAAATAAGGATTAAATCTCCACAGCAGCCAAAAATACCTGAGAATATTACAGCTTTAAAAAGTAAAATTCAACAACTTACAATGCTAATAACCCAATTTTTTAATTCCTTTCACGCAAGTTTACTTTTGTAATTAAATTCTTTTTTTTTTTTTTTTTTTTTGCTGTGTACATCTAATACGGCTCATTACTTTTTTTCCTGCTGTGTTTTCGTTATGAATTTTTTGTCTGTTTAATGGATCACTTAAATCTTGTTACTTCTTCAGCATATTTAACGATCTAGCAGCTTTTCCCACAGTCCTTTTGTTTATTTGAAAGAATCATGAAATGAGAGAATTATCCCATTTCTTTAATTCTAACATAATCAGCAAGCAAGCAAATACTTATAATATCTATCCCAATTACTAGCTATGGTTGGCCTAATGGTTAGTGTCACTTTACTTTGGTGGGGCACTCCATATTCTTTTCTGCTCATCATAACTTCCAATAACAGCAGATTGCCTGTAATCACCTAATTGATTGGCAAACTGGTCATAATATTCCTCGGTATTTACACTCTCCAACACCTTCACCTTTTTCCCCTTTATTTCATCAATGATAATCTGTCCAACAATTGGTGTGCCTCCCTCCGCCAAGACTCTGAGAGACTTAGACTTAAATGCTAGGTTTAGCTGAGGGTGATCCTCAGCTGCCAAGGTCATTGCACCAAGGATTTCCCCCAAAAACATATCCTGTAAAGTGACCAAATGTGCAAAGAGATAAATTTTAGTGTTTGTTAGTTGTTACAAAGTTGCAAATTTTGTTATTAAAATAGTGTGGAAAACAAAAAATAAGAACTCATATAGATTTACGTGAAAATTCAAGATGGAAAAAAACGACGGTATAGAAGAAGAAAATTATTAAACTCAAAACAGATTACAAGACGGTGGTTATTAGGATGTCTAAAAATCAATAATGTCAAACTTTAAAGTAATACATCATATATATAGGCATAAATAATACCCTAATATGTGATATAACCCAATGGGCCTAAAACATAAACTAAACGGCCTAAAACACAAAGGTCTTACCGCAAGAGGCACCATAGATCTCATAAAAATCCCATATTTATTTTTTCACTACAATTGTCACATTGCGAGCTTTTCAAGTTGGACCAAACTAAATTCAGGTAATCATACTCTAACAAATTTCTTGATTTAGCGAATAATATTTTCTATTTTGTCAAAATTACTTTAAAACGACAGAAACGGTGTTTGGTAAAAGTATACAAAAGGACTTTTAAAAAATAGCACTGTAGTTTTTCAAGTAATTTTGAGAAGTGCTTTTAAATTCTGCTTTTCTAGTCCGGCTTTTGCTACAAGTAAAACTATTGGTTGTATGTTTAAAAGCGCAACAATTCCAAACTGAGCTGTAGCCTTGAATCAAGGAAATATCGAAAAAAGAAAAAAATAGTTGCTTTGGATATAGAATTTAATGAGGGAACATACCACATGAAGATAGTTCTTATTTTTCTGTTGAAGTTGCCACAAAGTAAAAAGCAGGCGCCGGGCAAAAACAGCTTCAGGAGTCTCATTTACTAGCTTCAACTTATTAAGAATCTTGTGGAAAGACTGGACTTGCTTTTGCATTTGCAATGGAATCAATTTGATGTTCAGTTCTGAGGTGAAAATTGTCTTTGCAGCCAATGGATCAAGAAACATGTTGAATTCTGCATATTCATTTGAAGGCACGGTGAAGAGATTGCCTTTCCTGTTGGCATCCCTAACATGTCCTCCAACAACATACATGTGCTGCAAAAGAAAATGAACGCAATGAAAACGGACAGTTTTTCTTTTTCTTTTTTTTTGTTTTTTTTCCCCTGCTTCAAAGTTGTTCTCCCATTACAGATTTTAGTTCATATAACATTTGTTTGAAGATGCAAACAAGAGTAGTTTTCCTCAAAAACAATGTTGGGAAAAACTTGCACAAATGATTTTCAATAGTCTAACCAGTTGAAAATTTACATAAGGAAGATTAAGTAACCTGGATCAAAGAACTATTCTTCTCAGAAAGAAGAATTTGGGCTAAATTTGTCAGTGGACCGTTGGTTAATATAGTAAGCTTAGCTCCAGGATTTAAAGATCCAACAATGGTCTTCCAAACATCCAGGGCAGTTGGCTGTCTAAGTTGAGGGTGAGGAGTATCTCGAGCAGCTCCAAATGAATTTCCTGCTGCGTATCTGACAAGTAAAGTAATCAGAACTAGGAGACTAGAAATATAGAATCAATGTAAACTGCATAACTAATATCATAAGCGGATATATATCAGTGGCTTGTAGACTTTGGACCATGCCTAGATACTCAACAAAGAAGGACTACAAATAAGTTCATTGTATTATTTGCCAAATGCTCACTATGGTTACTTTTGTGTATGAAAACGGAATCAAGTTAGTTTGAGCATTGTTGTGCATTTAAAAGTACCACTTGTACTTTTCGCATAATGAAAAATAGAAGCAAAAAAGAGATAGAAATATCAACTTCTTCAAATAATTATAAAAGTACATTGGTATCTGTGCAAAGTATTTTTGAACATTTTAACTGTACATACATAATACTAACACCATTAGAGTGTTTAGAAATACGATTGAAACTTCAAATTTTAGGAAACTTTTCTACAGTGTTTTGTCTTCATATTATAGTAACATTCACTCTAACTTGCTATTTTAATTACGTTCTCAAACGCCCTAATGATATGTGCGAATCACTTGTAGGGCCTACTAAAACAATACCAAACTAGCCCTTAGACTCAACTTGCGGTCTTGGCATGCTCAAAACCAACATCACTAATAAAAGTAGAGAGAAACCTAAAACAGTAATATTTATGATCAGGCTTAGCTAAGCCTGGCAAGTAACAATATCTCCAATATTGAGGTCTAAAGTTCGAAAATGAACAAATAGAAAGAGAGAGAGAGGAGTGATAGTACCTTCTGGGACCACGAGGTAAGCCGCGAGCAAGTCCATAGAGAGTGTCAGAGTCTAAGAAGCCGCCGCAGCCATGAGGGATAGACTTGCGAAAGGTGCACTCTCCAATGGCGGGGAATGTGGGGTTAGATTGGCCCATCGCAAAGACTTCTCCAAGGCCAACTGGGATATCATCACGCCCCATCATATGCAGTATGTCGTACACAACATCCACTGTCGCAGCAGTTGCCCATCCATTTGCGCTTATTAATATTCCCTGTCAATTCAATGATCACAGTTCGACCACATCAACGTGTAATGTTTTAACGACAAAAGATTATGAAATAACAATGCTTCATAAACGACAACAAATTACGGAATTCAACAATATCGTAGACACACACTATCTGTAAATGACAAGCAGAAACGACATCTTCGTGAAAAAGATGATAAATCAATGAAACGACAGTAATTCATTTTTGTGAATAAACGACCTCATCTTTGTTTTTTTTTTTTTACCCGAACGACTACAAGTCTCTTTAACATTAGTTGATTTCAACCAACTTCTTAATTAAAAACAACGTAAAGTTCTCACATGATACAATAAAAGTCAAAAATGTTACTACAATATACAGTTTTCACATGCTATCGAATTTATAGTTCTAATCGCCATGTGAAACGCTTTATACATCTCTTAAAAGAGCGGCAGAAACTGTAATTTTCTATTAACTTCTATGAACCGATAAAGGGACAGGGATTCATGCGACCAATTACCCTAAAAAATATTTTATAAAATCGTTAAGATAAAGGACAGCGCAACATTAAACGATAGAAAACAATAAAAGCTGAAAAGAGGCCCCATCTCCTGACCGACAAAGGAGGAGAAGTTCAAAATGCATATAAAGGGCAACATTCCATAAACGAAAATATGTGTAAAATACAACAGTTATCCATAAAACCGGAAATAGTTTAAAAACATTGGAAACGAGAATAACAACAAAAACGACGAAAAATGCAAGACAAAGGAAGAATATCACAAAAACGACAAAACGACCGTCTACCGTCAAGTCCTATTTGAACGACAATATTATATTAAAACCTGAGGAAATCTAAATTAAAAAAGTTAAACACTGTCCACATTTATTGAAAAAAGATACTAACAATAAAGACAACGATATCGTACAATCAACGACATTAATCCAACAAAACGACAGTATTTTGTAAACAACAATTTTTTTTTTGCTTTTTTTATTTTATAAAAACCAACAACAAATGACAGACGACAATAAATTTATAACACCGTTAGATTTGTTTACAATACGGACAAGGCAATCGAAAAATATCCTAAATGAAAAAACTCTCTCTAATTTGTGTACACCGTCTCTTAAATTACAACATCTTAAATGACATGCAAAAACGACGACTTCCAGCAAACGACGACAAATTATTACCTTAAGGTCGATCTGTTCTATAGGTAATTTCAGGAGATAGATAAGGGCTAGGAAGTCCCCGGCGCTCATATCCATGTCAAATACAACTGGTTTCCCTCTTACACGACTTCGAAGATCCGGTTTGTGAAGTGTTTCCTCATAGTACGGAAACTGTGTTGAAATATTAAACCGCCCACTTTGTGCTGGCTGATTAAGAACCTGCATTTGATGATAGAATTGGAAACATCTTCAACTCAATTAACGACCACTCTTCATGATAACGTAGAATTATCACAGTTTCTACCGTTTAGAATGTAATTCAAAGTAAGAGTTTGAAGCAAAGTTGGTTTAAAATTTAAATTCTATGAATAAAACATAATAGCAAAGTTAATTTGAACCATCTTGTGTAATTTGAAAGGGTGTTTGGTATGGTGGTGGGAACCATTTATTAAAACTGTTTTTACTATAGCATGTAAGAGCTTTACACTGTAGCAATTTTTTTTCTTTTTACTGTAACATGTAAAAGTTTTACACTGTTTATAATTGGTCAAGACTTTCCAGTTTATGGCTGCTTCTTTATGGTACCAGTTGTTGTTTTGTTGAATTTGCTTCATTAATAGGCTCACAATTCGACTGGATTAATGGTGTAAACCACCCTTAACCAAAGAAACGGTGAATTACGTTAACAAATGGGCTTATATATGCAATGAGAAGAAAAAGTTAGACAAACATAAGTTCTCATATTATGTAATGTGGTGAAAATTAAGAAAGAAGTACACTAATGATTGATTGGTCCAAAGTCATCCAACCATATATATGACGTAATTAATTAACAACTTACATCCAAGAAACTCTTGTAGAACTCTCTTCCAAGTGAGCTGGATTTGTCACGATTTGGTTTAGCTTCTATTGCGACAAGAACTTGCACTGCGTCCTCACCTGTTGCCTTCTTTGTGTAACTATCCTGTTATCATATAATAATTAGGCAAACTTCCATAAATATATATTGATTAATTAATTATATTTAGGGCATTAAAAGAACATAACTTTCACTCTATTACGAGGCAGAAAGTTGTAGCATTCCCTAGCTATATTAAGATTTGTACTCAAGATATATATAGTGCAATAAAATTTAAACTATAGTATTTTTAGTTCAAACATTTCATTCTAACCTATATTTCCAAATGGGCTCATAGTATACACGCCAATTTCCACAGTTTCTTTAGGAAAGATAATATCAGCATATTCTATCTACATGCCGTTTTAAAAAGATTAATTATCAATATTTCCATATTTTGTAGTGACTCTACCATTTTCCCTCGAAATTTTGGCTTTGATTATACCTGACATTTCCCCTTCTTTCCCTTCTCAAGGCAAAAGGGGTCTTGCATTCCCAGTTGAACATGACCACTGTGTACCCCATTCTTGTCTACACCAAACTTTGGAATAGAAAGGTTATTAATGAGAGGATTTGAGCCATCTGAAACTCCATAAGGCTCGTTGGAAGTAACTACTGTAATGTTCATGTACTCCATTTTAGCAAATTCATTTTCTCCAACTCCATGACTGCCCGAATTGCGCATTTGGGAGAGTGCTATGCCAACCATGAAAGAATCCCACATTGCATATTGCTGCAATATCGTACTCATCTTACTCATCTGTAATCTACATAATCATTTGGCGATCATAAATTTAAAGTACCACTTTTTGAAATTAACTACCTTATAAAAATCACCACCGAGCCATGTATCACGAGCCATTTCCAACGACCGGAAGCAATACCTTGCCTCATGTGTGTCTTGTTTCTTCGCAAACGCCGAGAAAAAATTTTCATCTACAGGAATCGTTCTAGTGGCGTCTAGTGGAACGAGTGTGACTGGGATACCAGAATGCAAAACCTAAAAAAAATTATTAGAACATAACATTAACGCCAATTTCCGCTGAGTTGATAGAAAACTAAGGCATTGTACCACGTAAGCAGCAAAAGGGTCTGAAAAGATGTTAAACTCTGCATATGGATTGGCGTCTTGAGGGTACAGATTGCCATTTTCACCGTACATGTCTGGTACAATAGAGCCTCCCATGGCATAAACATGCTCCACATTCTTCTTGAGGTGAGGACGAGTCATTAGTAAAAGTGCTAAATTTGTGTGGGCCCCCATGAGAAACACAGTTATAGGACCTGCAGAGATTGCATCTATCATCACTTGTTGAGCTGTGGGTTGTTGATCTGGTATATATCCCCTGGCACCCTATTATTCCACATACACAAGTGATGAGAGCAAAAATTATTCCACGTACAAAAGTGATAAGAGAAAAAACCAATCTTACACTTAACATGCAGAATTATTAAAGGGTACAAATGAATCTCTTTTATTAAAAATAACCCTTTTAAGAAAAAAGTATTACACTTGTATTATTGTAATTGTTTGTCTATTAGTGATCAATAAAATCCATGCACTTCACTGTTTATTATACTTCAAGGAGATTTCTGGTTGTCTACGCTACTGTTTTACACTTCATTTTCATTTTTATCTTTGTCAAGGGGGCACTTTTAAACTGTGTTTTACTTTGAAGATTTTATAATAAGTGGCACAAAGTGATATTTTGACAAAATCAGTTGGTTTTTAAGTATGTTCTCTAATTAGATGATTTACCTTAATTTTCTGTTTCAGATAAACAATAATGCAATTAAATGTACGGAAATTATATGATTCTACTTGTTGTAGGTACAGCCTTACAGTAAATTTATACCATAAAATCAATAATTCAAATTCTCCACTTTGAAATTAAAAAAATATAAGATATTTCAAAAAAAGAGGTATATTAAGATTAAGAATAGAGCCTGACATGAAATTAAAACTTAAACATATAATAACATATGAAAGTTTTATATTATAATATTTAAAACTTTAGTATTAAAATCTGGTTCCTAAATACCTTCTGAATGTTCATATTTAATGTATACATGGTTCACCTGAGGAAGTAAAGCTCTGCGTAAGCCAAAGTTCGCGTTAACATCTAAACGACCGTTACGTCCCACCGGTATTGCTTGTCTATATCTGCACTCTCCAGCTGTCGATGTGCCCTGTCAAATGTCAAGAAACGACAACAATATAAACATATATAAATTGGGATTTGTAATAAGTAACAGTTAATTAAAAATAAAAAACAATAAATGTCGAAGCCGCCATCGAAAGAGGTTATTGGATAAAAAAATCTAGATATATTCAACATCTTACATCAATTTGTACCTTGTGTTTATAACCGTAAAAGGCTTTCACAGTAGTAGTAAACTACAATAAATTGAAGCCTATTTTCAAAATAAATAAAAATAAATAACAAATTGAAGCCACCAATATATGCAAAAATATCTTTCACAGAACATATTTACGCTGACCAAGACTGATCATCTTTAATCTTTCAAACTGTTACAACAACTGCACGTTTCTGATTTTTGCATCCACCACACAATTCGCTGCCAAAAAATCAGAAATTCAATAGAAATCACAAATCAAAGAGTGAATGTATGTGTAAATATATACGTCACACTCTTTTATTATATTTTTTAACATAATTATTAGGGTCTTTTTGTAGCAACGACTCCATCGGCGGGGTTTTGTTTCCGACAGGTCAAAATCACTTTATCTTGTAAATTTAATTGCTGAAAAATTATAAATTTCTATGGACAAGTTATTTTTTCAGTATCTACCGAAAAAATCTCTTAATTATTGATAATAAAATATTGTAATAGAAAATGAATTTCCACGTTTATTTTTGAGAGTTATAGAAGAGAAACTACCTGGTCAATAATGGGAAGAAATCCACCAACATTTGCAAGGATGGTAGAATTAGGCAAAATGCCACCTTCACCACCAACACCAACCGGAATGGCATCACGGCCCATCATGAACAAAATATCGTACACATGATTAACTGCATGCCCAGCATCACTCCATCCATTTGAATTAATTGTAATCGCCTACAACACCGTATCAATATATTAATGACAACTATCAGCCACTTTGTTTTTTTAAAATTGTTTTTTATTATTAGAAAAAGGGATATTAATTTGGTGTTTGATATTGTTAATAAAGGCACAGTACAAGTAAAAACATGACATATATATATATATATATATATATATATAACAAATATTTAAGAACCTGAATATCAAATTCGGACTTGTTTTGCTTCAAGACATAGAAGAGTGAGAAAAAATCATCTGTATCCACATCCGTATCTATTAGTATACGGCGAGGTTGAGCATCCAAACCCTTCTTCATGGCGAATATAAAAATTATTCTCATCATGATTTGCATCCAAGGGAGTCTCATCTTCGACATCGTTGCTCTATTATGATAAAATAAAAATATATATAAATAGAAACTGATTAATAAATAGATATATGAAAACCAATACAGAAACCAGACAAATTAAGGTTTGACAGAAAGCAGAAACAAAATAAAATAACAAATAAACGTACAACTTTTGAGTATTAAAAAAAAGTAGTTAAGGTTCTAATTTATGGTTAAAAAAATGAATGGTTAATGATAAGTGAAGAAATAAAATATTAAAACAAGGTGTTTGATTTGCTTACATGATACCATTCAAAGAAGTAATTCGATTTAAGAATTGACAAAGACTCTGATCACCAAGTGTCGTCACGAAGAAGAGTGACAATATTTTCTTCAAACAAAAATAAGAATATAACACTACTACATACACAAACATATACGTATATGTACACGGTATATATACATACACACACACACACACATATATATATTATGACATGACGACGCAAGCAGCGAGACAACCTTCGACTGTATTTGGTGTTTTTTGAATCTAACTGAATTTTCAAAGCCAGGCCACATTTGATGTCTGATTAAACGACAGATTATTAATAGGCGCCAGTCGTTACGAAGATTTGGATACTGATAAAGATTTATGGAAACTAAAGATTGGTCCATTGAATATCAAGCCAAACTTCGGATATAATGCAATACATGAAGACAATAGTAGCAGTAGTGATAATAAAAACAAAAATAATAATAATAATAATAATAATAATAATAATAATATATTGTAAGTTGTGGAATTTTCTTTTAAAAAATGCGTTAGATATTCATAATTAGTTACGTGCAAATTAATATGTTAAATGTTTCATATTTTTTACCTTTTAAGAAACAAAGAGATACCATCCATGATGGCAAATTCCATTGTTTTAAATAAAGTGTGTTTGAAAAACAAGTTAAAATTAAAATACCGTAGTATGTAAAAGCTTAATACTATAGCATATTTTTGCTTTACATTGTAACATATAAGAGTTTTACGTCTTCATAAAAAACTTTGGTGTTAGAATTAATTGGTTCCTAAACACTCTCTTAAATACAGGAATTTAAATATTCAAGGAGGACGGGAAAGAAAAAGAGAAAGTAAAATCTAATCCAAAATTATACCATTTTAGTAGCCAAATGTTAACGAGCAATGCTTCCTGGACAACCTTATATCTGGATCCATGTCTAGAGTGATGTGGAAATATTTACATCAATCAATATTTAATTTGTATCTGGGCCATCTGGCCGTACTTTACCATAATATTATTTTTGAGGAACAAAACCATGAATGAAGCGATAATTTATACAAAACAAATCAGATTCAAGCCCATCTCTTGTATCTTTTTTTTTTTTTTTCACCGTTAGTAAAGATATCTTGAACGCAAAAATGATCTTGGGTTTTTTTTTTTTCATACACATATGATCCTGGCTTTTTATTGATGAGAATAGTGTAAGAGAAACTAAACGATCCAAGCATGCTTTCAACATTTCAAATAGCATTTAGATCAATTATGAAAACGTGAAAAATTACTTACCTCCAGCTATTGTAGTCTATTGAATGATGGATGTAATTTCTTTTTTTTGAATTTGAGTGTTCTTCCAAATCTTTTTAATCTCTAATCAATAGTATATTTTCTGAGGTGAGATTTTAGGCTTAGGAGACCTAAGTGTATTTTGCAAAAACTGTACGTATAACTCTATCCATCACAAAAGTTTATTTTAATTACTTAAAACTATGAGCAGTATTTTACCAAAAACGGTTATGAAAATTGTCATAACCGCTTCTTAATCGATAGAAATTATAGGCTACAATTTAAAATTAAAATAAAATAAAATAAATAATAACTGTTATTTTATTTTAATAGAGAAAATCTTAACAAATAGCCCTTGTTGGAAACAAAATAATCAGTGAGGGAAACAAATACAATGCATTGTTAAATTCTTCAGCCAAAAAAAGAAAAGAATCATATTGCATATGTAGTTGAAAAAAAAAAAAAACTAGTAGTATTTTACATGGTCATATGTGTAAAGTTTTTGTTTTGCTAGGAAAAAAAAAAAAGCAAATCATAAATGTCTCGAAATTTTTTATTCAACAGTGGCAGTCGCTAGTATATATATCTTCTTTTTTTTTCGGTTAAAATACACGTTGAAATTCAAGTCAGTACTGAAATAAGATAGACTTACGAGCAAAACAAAGAAGAAAAGGACCTACATGCAGTTTTTTTTTTCTTCCATTCATTTTCTATGGGGAGGAGGAATCTACGTTCCAAATCTTGTTTCACATACTACCCAAAAAAAATCGTCGTTTCCTTTATTTTTTTATTTTTGGAAAACTTTTCCAATAAATATTTTGTGAACAAAATTTTTTTGGTAATTATAAGATCTGATCAGACTTGAAATTGGGAAAAACAACACAAATGTTGATTTCCTTTTTTTTTTTTTTTCCCGTTGTTTGCCTTTTTTTCTGCGGTTGGAAATTCTCAAAATCCCAGAATCATGTCTTGGGGTCCAAAATACACGAAAACCCGCAGAACTCTTTTGATATGTTTGGATAAATGATAGTAACCATGAAGAAGACAGCAAATATTAAACAATAAATTTAAAAGACTACAGCAGTTAAATAAAACAGACAAAAAAAAAAAAAAAAAAAAAGAAAGACAACAGCAGTTAAAGGAAATAAGTCCAAATCTGTGTCTCCTAATTCATTAATTCATGTCAAACTTTGACGGTTTGTTTGACAAAATTAATTTTAGCAAACTTTTTAGCGTAAAATTTTTATATATTAAAAGAATTAAAAAAATATGTCATATAAATTTTTTATATATTATAATATTTATAGTTTTAACTAATAATTTTAACTATTTCGTTAAAGGTCACATTTTTATACCTCAGATTTTATTGCAAACCCAAAAAATGGAGTTGGTAACGGACTAAATTTTTCATGTTTGCAGCTGTATTAGTTTACTTTTTCAGCATTTTATCAATCCTTTCTTTCGATCCTCCAAAAAGAAAAAAGAAAAAATCAGTCTTTTTGTATGACTGTCGCAACATTGAAAATGACTTGCCTGTACATATGAGAAGGAGCACAACTCGAAATGGTGAATTCGGCTGTGGTAAGAAGACGATCTGACATCTAGAAAGAGAACAAGATGAAGATTTTTTTTTTTTTTTTTTTAGTTCTTCGCTTTTGCTGTGAAACCTATTAATTGATTCTCTTCTTTGGTCACTATAGATTCAAGACTCACATAGATGATTTTGAAATCCATATTTGGCTTTGATTTTGCATACAGCCTGTGATGAATAAAAAGAGAGGGAGAGACCAAAAAAAAAAAAAATGATGGAAGGAAAATGTTGTCAGAGGAAAAGTGAAAAATTTAGTCCGTTACTAACTCCGTTTTTGTGTTTGCAGTAAAATCTGAGGCATAAAAATTTAATTGGGTGGGACCGCTGGTGGGACAGGATTAAGGAGACTCAATAAAAAATCATATTTTGTATATGTTTACAAGAACGACAACATAAAGGACAAATTTTATAAAAACGACGACATATAATTAAAGGACAGTAAATTTTGTGAAAAATATCTTTAAAACATACAAAGATAACAGATGTTCCGCACTCACATATAAGAACGATCACAGATGTATAAGTTTCTTAATCCTAATTAAATTGTAAGAATTTTTCCTTTTGCTAGAAAATATGCGCAGTATCAATTAATAGATAGATTCGTAATTTAATAATTCCTTGTTTTCAAAATTATGAACTAATTTCCCCAAAAAATAATTCATAATTTAGGTTGAAACTCCACGGGTGGTAGAATAAGACAAATTTACGGCTCGTGGCAAATTATTTTTTACGGTCTCAACCGTTTTTATTACAATATTGTTCTTACAAAATTTAATAAAAAAATAGTTCCCAACCCCTCTCCCAAAAACACTAATCTTATTTTTCAAATGCATGCATATACTTTCCAAAAAAAAATCGTTGCATCTTATAAATATGTCTGGTCCCTTACATAACCAAATCTGATCCCAAACTGACGTATAAAAAAATACCCATATATATGTGGAAATTTTTTTTCCCTTTATTTCGGGGGAGTTCTCGAATTCCGAAAAAAAATATCTTCCCAAAACTAGAGTTCATCACGACCTTAACATCCAAATAAAAAATAATCAATAATAACGAACAACATTCAATCAATCCACTAAGTTTTTTATTGGACGAAAATTTCATTAAAAAAGGATCCAAATAGAGTTGATTTTGCAAAATGCATAAAAATAACATTGGGATGAACGACAATAAATTGAAAGAAACAACAAAATCTCATAAAACTCGATAAAAAAATATATAATATATAGAAGGACGACATATGACGATAATTTTAAAAGAGGACTGCTGTTATAAACGAGAACCTCTTGAGAGAATAACTTTATGAAAACGACAGTGATATACAAAACTACGAAAACGACCATGTCTCAACGGCAATATATACAAAACGCCAAGTCAACAAGTCACAGAATGCCCACATCCTATAAAACCGACCACGTATACGAGACGACAAGGACATATAAAAACGACAGCAAAAATGAAGGACGATCAACAGATGTCCACATGGCATAACAATGGTGTTTGTTGACAGATCAACGCTTCTTCACCCGCCAGCTGGACAGATCCCCAATATTTTATAGTAGGATACACAAAAAAGTAAAAATTACACGACGTTTCTTTTGTTAGGAAGTGAATTAAAATTTGTTGTCGTTTTTTAAATATTACTTATATGTCTCTTTTTTAAATTACATATATTGAGAATTTAAAAATATCTTTTAAGTAGACTTTATCATATTTTTATTTTTATTTTTTTAACAAAATTTTTTATTTTTCTCATAGTTGGGTCATTGAAAAAATTATATTAGAAAAATACATATATACTTAATTAATTACAATTTAACTAAAACAACAACAAAAAAATCATCCATATCATTAAATTACTTACGATAGAATTTCAAAAAAAAAAATACAAGAAGCAATAAAAAATAAATATCATTAACTTAATGTAATATTGTTTGTATTTGCAATCTATAACATTAGCACACCTTAAATAGGAGGTATCATTATCACTTGATGACTTAAAAAATAAATGTCATTAAATATCATTATCATTATGTAACATTAACATAATGATATATCAATTATATAACCTATGACACATAAAAAGACTTAATAAATATTATTTCACTAATTTAATTACATATCACTAAAAACTCGTAAGTGTTATTACCACTTGAAGTCTTAAAAAAATGAAGGTCATTACATATCATTGACTTAATGATATATTAATTATATAATAAAAATTATACAATGTGTCCTTTTTTTAAGAAGTGATTTAAAATTTGTCTCTTTTTTCAAATATTGCTTATATTCATTTTTTTTTAATTACATATATTGAGAATCCAAAAATACCCTCTAAGTAGACTTTATCATATTTTTATTTTTATTTTTTTAACAAATATCTTTATTTTTCTCGTAGTTGGGTCGTTTGAAAAATGATATTAGAAAAATACAGATATACTTAATTAATTACAATGTAACTTAAACAACAAAAAAAAAATCTATGTCATTAAATTACTTACAATAAATTTTTTTTTAAAAAAAGAAGCAATAAAAAATAAATATCATTAACTTAATGTAATATTGTTTGTATTTGCAATCCATGACATTAGCACACCCTAAATAGGAAGTATTATTATCACTCAAAGTCTTAAAAAATGAATGTTAGTAAATATTGTTATCACTATGTATCATTAACTTAATGACATATCAATTATTTAACATATGACACACAAAAAAACTTAATAAATACTATTTCATTAATTTAATTAATATTACCAAAAAAACGTAAATATTATTACCACTTAAAGTCTAAAAAAAATGAAGGTCATTACATATCACTAACTTAATGATATATTAATTATATAATTTGTAAGACACAAAAAAAACATAATAAATACTATATCATTAATTTAATTATAACATTATAATTCTAATTTGTTACTAAAATCGTGATTCTATTAAAAAATTCTATTATATAGTTGAGAAAATTTTAAAATCATTATTTGAGATACCAATTTAAATTTAAACAACAAACAACTTAATTTTAAGAATTTTTTAAATATAATGATATTATAATCTGTTTGAAATCTTATATAGAAATATTATAAACGGCATACCAACAATATTATATATCTTTATTATTTAAGTTATAATATCTTTATATATTTATATATTAAGATATATAAAAAATATTTATAAACTGCATACCAACAATATTATTATTTAAGTTATTAATATCTTTATATATTTATATATTAAGATATATCAAAAATATTTATAAACTGTTTACGTATTTTAATTTTATAAATAAAAAAAAGACCACATGGGCCCACAATTTGAATTCTCAAGAACACCGGCCCATCCCTCTCTCTCAAGTCCCTCTCTCTTGCTTATTTGCCTCCTCGTTTCCACATCAAAAAGATACAAGCAAAAACCTAAGGGGCTAATTTAACCAACAACAACAACCACCCAAACAACAAGAGGCTCCTCAAAACCCACACCACACACTCGCCGCCGCCGCCGTCGCCATGGATGACTCATCAGAGAAGCTCCGGAGCCTCAAGTCCCTCAACGACCGCCTTCTCAAGGAGACGTTCGAGGGGAGGCAACAGATTGATTCACTGGTCCAAGCCAAGGAGTCGCTTGACGCTGAGTTGACTCGGTCAGGTCTGGAGAAGAAGGTTTTGGAGGCTGAGTTGACTCGGGCGAGTAAGGATAGTGTTGGGTTGGAGCTGGAGAAGGGCGTGTTTGGTGTTTTCGTGGAGGCCCAGATGGGCGAAATGATGAGAGAAAAAGAGTCGGAGATTGAGTCTATGAAGAGGGAAGTGAGGGAGGAGTTGGTTAGAGTTTGTGAGGAGAGGAATGTTCTGAGGAGGGATTTTGATGGTCTGGTTTTGGAGGCAAATGGGTTGAAGGAGATAGTGAGGGAAACGGAGAGAAGAGAGAGGTTGGTGAAGGAGGAAGTTGAGAAACTGAGAGTGCAATGTAATGGGATTTTGAAGGAGAAGGAGGAGAGAGAAAGAGATGTTGAGGGGTTGAAGAAGGAGATGGTTTTGGCTGAGAAGAACTTGGCGAAGTCGGAGCGATTGGTTGAGGAGTTGAAGAGCGAGAATGCGAAGATTGCAACGGAGAAGGATGAGGCGGAGAGGATCAATAGTGGATTGGAACGACAAATTGGTGTGTTGGAGAAAGAAGTTGTGGAAAAGAACAAGATTGTGTCGGGTTTGAGAGGCGAGGTCGGAGTGTTGCAGGCGAAGATTTTGGGGTTGGAGAGGTCTATTGGTGAGGGTGTGAAGGAGGCTGAGAGGAAGTTAGCGGAGTCAGAGAGACAGGTTGAGAAGTTCAAGAGCGAGAGAGAGAGAATTTTGAGTGAGAAGAGTGATGCTGAGAGGATTAAGAGTAAGCTTGAAGCGCAAATTGGTCTATTGGAAAAAGAAGTGGGGCAGAAGAATGAGATTGTGTCGGCTTTACGACAAGAGGTGGAAATGATGCGGGCGAAGATTTCGGAGATGGAGGGTTTTATTGGTGAGGGCATGAAGGAGATGGAGACGGAGGTTAAGTCATTGAAGAGAGAGAAGGATGAGAAGGAAAAGAAAATTGAGCAGTTGCATTCGCAGTTGTTCGAAATAGAGGCGGCTTTGAAGATGACTACTATGGAAGCAAATGATAAGGCGCTAAGGATCGAAGAGCTGATTCGAAAGAAGAATGAGATTGAGGAGGCGAAAGCTAATCAAGAGAATGAAAATGTTGCATTGCATGATGAAGTAGGCCAACTAAGGGACGCTCTCTTCGCATCGCGAAACTCATGCAAAGATTATGAGGAAAAGAACAAGCAACTGTTCTTTGAATTAGGTGACTTCAAGGATACTCTCAACCGTGTCACCGTTGAGAGGGACGAAGCTCGAAAGGCTTTTAACGAGGAAAGGAAGAATGCGGAACGCTTGAAGTCGGTTGTTTCGGAAAAGGAGAAGAGGGTTCAAGAAATCATGGTTGAATTGCGTGTGTTGAAGGACGAGCATGAGAGCCTGCTGGACAATGCTAAAGCAACGGAGGGCCGCTTGGAGTCATTGGTGAAGGAAGGAGATTCGGCGCAGAAGAGCCTTCTTGAGGCGCAGAGCAGAATGGAGGAATGGAGAGCCAAAGCAGAGTCAGCAGGCGTCAACTACGACAAGGCGCTGGTCATGTTGAAGAAAACTGCATCAGTGATTTCGTCTTCTCAGTCCGAACATGGCAAGAGAGAGGTGGTCAACAATGAAGAGAAGCTAGAAGAAGTCAAGCCATGCGTGTCGGAGTTGGAGGCTATCGAAAATGCTTTCAGAAACAAGGAGAAGATGGTGGAAGACATGAAGAATGAGGTGGAGTCTCTGAAGCGCTCCGAGGCAGAGGCGCAAAAGAGGAAGAGCTTTTGGACTTTGATCTCATCAGCAACAGCCATTTTCGCCGCGGCTTCTGTTGCATATGTTGCTAAAGCACGCTAAGTGGCTCGGTTCACTAATCAATTTTTGGTACCATGAACTGAATTTTAGTTGCTTTTCGTACAAGTAATCAAGGTCTGCTTGATGACAGTATGACACAATAATGCTGTTTTGTCCTTTCAGAGTTTTTTAATTTCGATAATAAGGTCTTGTTACCGGATTATAACATCCTAGGAATGTACCAACGGGACTTCTATGTGCAGATTTTTAAGTTCTAAAAGAAGTTTTGCTTGTTTGCTTTTTCCGCTTTATTTTTTATGCGTTCTTGGTCTTGTAGTTGGCCACGTGCTCCTTGATGTGCATTTAATTTGTTTATTCAAAACTCATGAATTGGAAACACAGTCCAATTTTGTTGATATTAGTAATTATTTGGGTTGTGGTTTATTGTACATCACAAGCTCATTGCAAGATCTAAACAGTGTTTGAAGATTTAATAATTAGAATAATTGCATCACAAGCTATTTTTAAGGTTGTATTGTATTCTCTTTATATATATATATATATATATATGAATGTATATGCAACAATGTGATAGGCTGGTATTTTGAGAGTGTGTTTGGTTAAAGTATTCGTTGGACTTAATGTATTTAAATTTGAATTCGAGTATCAAAAATTCTTTGATACGTGTTTGTTTCTCTCAAAATCTGAATCAAATGAGTATCAAGAATCTAAGTTTTCAGATTTTTGACCCCTTAAATTCTTGATTTTCGAATATCTTTGTTATAGTAAAAGTTAAAATTCTCTCTCTTATATTTGAGGAAAAAAATCATAACTTTTTATTTGATATCTAATTGAGATGATTCTTTTTTCATGGTGTTTCTAGTAAAGATAGGAATAAATTTATATCTATATTGTATATTTTTAAGGATCGTTAACATTAAGACTTTTTTAGATTTGTTAATAAATCAAAAAGTTTCTTCACTACCTTTTCAAACATAAATTTTAATTTTATTCTATATTCAGTTTAAAACTTAAGGGTTCGTTTCGTAAATGGATTTGAATTAGTGATTAGAATTTAAGTTATGTGATTTGAATTAGGATTTAAGTTAGTGATTTGAATTGTTATCCGAATTGACGTTTGGATGTGCATTTAAGTTTTAATCTGAGTATGAAATAAAATTGAAATTTGTGTTTAGAGAGGTAATGAAAAAAGTTTTTTTGTTTATTAACAAATGTAATAAAACCTTAATGCTAATAATCCTAAAAAATGCAATAGGATCTTAATTTATTCCTCTCTTCACTAGAGATACAATGAAAAAAAATCATCTCATTTGAATATCAAATAAATAAGTTATAATTTTTTTCTCTCAAATATAAGAGAGAGAATTTCAGCTTTTACTATAGCAAAGATATTAAGTATTAGAACTCTGAAAACTTATATTCTTAATACTCATTTGATTTGAATTTTGGTGGAAGTAAATACGTATCAAAAGGATTATTGATACTAGAATCTAAATTTGAGTCCATCAAGTCTAAAGGATACGCAAACAAAAGCAAAACCTAAATATATATCCAAATGTTAGTTCAAATAACAATTCAAATCACTAATTTAAATTTTACAACTTAAATTAAATCATTAATTTAAATATATTTACCGAACTGCGAATGGTTTCTCACTGGTGGGAAAAAAAAAGAAAAGAAAAAGGAACAAGTACTAAACAATGATAAACTGCACCCACGCTCATCAGGAGCATCTCTTCCCAATCACAGATGCAATGTGTGGGTTGCGTTCAATGTGATTGGTTGATAAAAGGGGATATAAATACAAAAGAAAAAAAAAGGTTGCATTCAATGTGATTTGTTGATGAAAGAGGACATAAGTATTAAGAAAAAAAAACCAACTATAATAGTGTCATAAATGTATGAATATTGGAATTTTGCTGGATCTTTTTGTAAATATATTAGAATTTCAAGACTAAAAAGGAATCCCATTCAACCTATAGGTTATCAATCTTAGTCTAAAAATTGTATTACATACTTGATTGTGACTCACAGTTTTATAAATGACGAGTTTAAAACCCTATATGAATGGAAATGATTTTCATTAACAAAAGAGAGGGTTTTGTTTTTATATATATCAACGTCATTTTCAAAAGCTTAGCTGTGCCTTATATCATTGTAGTGATTTTTTTTTTTAAATCATTGTGAAAGCAACTTGCCTAGCCTATACTGGGCGTGTGATCCCACAAAAAAACAACCAAATTCCAACCATCACTACTGATATGCCGTTCCCCTTCAAAACAGAACTTTATTTTTTCGCTCTTTTTTTGGGCTCCTGTCATGCCAAGGCCCCAAACTACTTGTACACTTCGTAAAAACAGGGATTCAACGGCTGACAAGAATGACCAATATCAATCTCGATCAACAACAAAAAGGGACCATTCTCAGTTGCTTCCACTCATCAATTTCCATGTAGTGAAACGCTCATTGCCATTCTAAAGATTATCTAACAATTTAAAACTCATTTATGAAATGTCATTATCCCAAGTTTTTAAAGGTCCAAAACACAACACATCCCACTACCAGTTTTAAAATATCAAAATTTTTACTTTACCCTAATTTGGGGACTTTTGGTTCTAAAAAAATGTCTCCTTTGTGATTATTCCAAATCCTCTGTGAGCTCAATTGAGTAGCTAGAACTTGAGCTTTATTGATGAATATTTAAAAAAAAAAAAAGAAAAAGAAAAAAGACGACGACGACAACAACAACAACGCTTTCAGCAAAGACATAAACAACCATAATCCTTGAGACCCCACAATGCATCTATACAGGATTATTCCACGCAAGAACTGAAACGCTTGAATGACTTTCGGCTGTCATTGCGGCTGATATTCCAAGCCTTTTTCGTCCCAAAACACTCTTTTTAGAAGGTACAAAGCCAACTTTCTTTCTTGCTGACCATACAAACATCCCAAGGATAATAGGCAAATAAATAAATAGATAAATAACAAAATAAGAAAAGCGAAACAAAGATATTTCATTTACAGTTGCCAAGTAGACGTGTCAAAACACGAACCATACACAAGAAAACAAAGGAAAATTCAACAACAAAAAGGCCAAAACCCCAACAAGCAAACATTTTATATAATTCCAAGGCATATATCTATAAACATTACAAGATTACAACACCATGGATGTTTTTCTATCCATGTCTCAGAGATTAGCTATATATATTCATATATATATATATATATATATTCCCTATATAACATTAGCCAGGCACCAAGCAAGTCGATCAACAACCAAATGTTATAACCCCCACAGTATCAAGATCCTCTTTTTCATTGTGGCCAAAAGTCAACAAATGGGGTAATCTCAATTTCAGCGGGAAACATGCTAAAATTAGCCAAACAGCTGCTGCTGCCTCTTGAGCTTTTATCCAAACCAGAAACTTTGGATTTTCCACCAACAGAAGGGCATCACAGTCCAGCTATATGCAGATCTAATACCCTTTTGCATATATCAAACAACCAAGCCAGCCCTTCTTTAGCAGACCAAGGACCAGATTCCAGCGTTGGAAGGATCTCAATATATGCCACAGAAAATCAATACATCAGTAAGTAAAGTACTAATACACAACCTTACAAACTATAAAGCAATCCTCAATTACCCTGGGCCGAAAATGTCAAACCTTCATTATGTATGACTGCCTGTTGGTAATGGTAAGTCAAATTCTATTCACAGTCAGAACTCACAAAGTTACTTATCTCATCCATCACGGTATAGAAGTGTTCGGTGTTCGGCAATAAGTAGAACCCGATTGTTGCCTTCTCCAGATACAGAAGTCTCACCTCTTGATTAGCTTTCTCAAGCCCTTTAGCATAAGCCAATTGCCAGTCCTGGATAAGATCCAAACCAGCCACCACAACAAGACTCTTGGGAAACTTGAGTCCTTCCAGGCTCTTACCTTTTGGACCAAATGGGTTGCACGCCGGATGGTCCCTGTCTTCGCCCTCAGGTAGAAAAGCCCTCCAATACCAGTCTCGGTCAAGAAGGGTAACAAAATATTTCCCATCTAACCTTCTCTCAGATTCAGTCCTCTCCTGCCCGCTAAACATGGGATTGAGCAGGATGTTCCCTAATAATTCGATACCAGATTCCACTGCTCTTAAAGCAACATTGTGCACAATGTTTCCACCAGAGCTGTCACCAGCCAAATATATATGAACCTTCGAGTCCTTCGTGCTTTGAAGCCATGATCTTGAGTTCACCCACTTGAGAGCTACCCATCCATCATCATAGGCACATGGGTAACGGTTTTCGGGTGCACGACGATAATTTACTGAAACAACCACAGCCTTGCAGATTCCCACTAATCGGCGGCATAAAGTATCATATATAGCACTATTTGCAGAAGAGTGGGCAAAGCTTCCACCATGAAAGAAGATTATTACAGGGACAACCTTAGAGCTCACAGGCTTCTCAAGGTCAATGATGTTTGAACGAGGTTCGTCACCATTAGTTGGACGATATATTCTGCTAAGGAGGCTAGTTTCACGGTCAATGATGACATCAAAAGAGTAAACCCCATCAACTGAGTGTGCATTTGCCGGAACTTTACGGTCAAGAAATTCTGCCAAGTGGCGGTTGAAAGTGCCATCAGGGCGACGAAGAAGATTATAAGCCAACTTGAAGTTCGAGATCAAGACCCATGTATTCAGCGGAACCACCTGCTGTAAAATAGAACCAATTTCAGGATAATGCAACATAGAATGGGAAGAAGAATTCTAAACTTGCAAATAAATTCATGTTGATTGCTATTCCATAATCAAATATGATTTATTGCCAAGATTTAGAGAAGCTACACACAACGAATCTAACAAGGCATAAATAAGAGACAAAGCTCAGTAATCACCTTGACAAAAGAGCAGAAGTTTAGAATCAAGTACGAAATCCTTTCAAAAGGGATGTAATTAGGAACCCCAAAAGATATTCAAAATCAAACATAGTCAACGAAGTCAAAATCAGGGCCTTTCGACAAAACCCTAGATTTGATCAACTAATCCAATCCAATGACCAAGGCAGACGGCAAAACCAAGCCAAGAGGAAGGCAAATTTCAAGGTCAACGGAAACTAAATCAACAAGCACTTATCAGCAAAAAAAGAAACTAAATCACAGGCTTAAAGCAAGACAAACCCAATACTGTAGAATAATAGAAAGCAGAATCCAAAACTAAAACAACAGCTAAACGTAAACGGAACCCCAAAATAGAAAAAAGATTGAAGTTTTAACAACCTCAAGTCCTCACTCACAAAACCAAAACCAAAACCCAAATCTCACCAGAAGCGTAAAACACACGCAATACGAAATCAACTTAAGCTACCAAATAACCAACACAAAAACAAAAAACACGAATTTAGAACAGAGCTAAGCAAGAGATGAGCTGATACCTTGGACTCATTGAGGCTGACTTCATTACTTCGGGCCATTAAAACCCGGTCTGAGAAAACCCAACAACCAAAAAGGAAGAAACAACCGCGAGAGATCCTCAAAAAGCGAAAAGAAGGAAGAAGAGAAAAAACCCAGTTCCTCACGTATCTAACAGAGCCACAAAACCAAGCCAACAGACCCTCAACATCTGACCCATCCTCACATTCTTTTCTTTTTTATTTTCCAAGAATCAGTGGCTTTCTATAACGAACCCATTGTTCCTGATCTCTGGGGTTCCCCTTCCCAAATCTAGGCGATAATGGCAAAAATACCGTGTGTAATAATAAAACAGAGCTAGCGCAAGAAAGAGAAGAGAGAAAGAGGGAGGGTGCAAATGATAAGAGGAGAGGCGTACGGTAGCGGGGGGGGGGGAGAGAGAGAGGACAAAGGGCTAAAGTGCGAGAGAAGGGGATGAACAGAGGACGATAGAGCGGACAAAGTGATCGGCCGAAAGAAAACACTGCTCACGGGGACCCACTTATCTATTAATTAACTTCATTAATTATTATTATTATTTTTTTTTGTTTTCCTATTGCCCTTTTTTATTTTTTTTATTTTTAAGAGACTTTTCTTTTTTTAATTGGGCATGACAGTGTTCGACGAAAAAAAAAAAAAATAGAGAGAGAGAGAGAGGGGGAAAGGCAAGAAAAATTAAATAAGTAAACTACAAGCGAAGGATACAATTCTGGGAGTGGGGGTGAGGAAGGAAAGCCAGGGCACCCATAGGGCCGAGGGTTTCTGCTGAGGTATTCTCACGAAAAAATAGAACAAGCGTGTGAACCATATCTCTGTTCAATGACAATTCGGTACTTTCCCATACATCTTATCCACGCAACTGCCACGCAGAATACGAAACTTTTCTTTCAAGGGAAAAAAAAAATACACAGTATACGTATGTACATTAAAAAATATAATAATAAGGGTATGCACGAAAGCCACAACCTTCTCCTAAACCGCCTCGTCCACCTCCGCGCCATCAGTTAAAATAGGGTTACGTTATCACCCGCATTATTTTGGACGGTTTGGTTTATTTTGAGTGGACGGAGACAATTTTAGAAAAATAGTTCGAGGGTGTTTGAAAGGGTGATGGAACCAATGGTTATAACCACTTTTACTGTAACATATGAGAGCTTTACACTTTAGCAAAATTTTTTTTTTATTGTTACTGTAGCATGTGAGAATTTTACATTGTTCATAACTGAGTTTGTGGTGAAAACTGTGGTTTTCACCACATATAGCTCATAGGTTTAAACCTGCCCGCTCGCTAAATTTATACATATAATATAAAATGTTTCTATTCAGACATTCGAACTAGTTAAGCATTTATAGTAATTTTTATTTGTCATTGTAACATCATTTGTACATTTATCTAACACTTAATTTGCTTTAATATAACACTTCATAATTACAGGTTACTACTTGTAACATTAAAGGCTACACTTAAACGAAACGAAAAATAATACACACATTGACCATCAAAAGGTATTGCAAATGCCATGTTGGTGAGGCTATCAAAATTAAGACACGTACAAACGCCGTATTGGTTAGGCTAAAAATTTTGAGACAAACACGAACACACGTGTGTGTGTTTAAGCCAGATGCATATATATTCTTCAAGTTCAGAAAAAAATTGTTAATTCTTTTTCTTTGTAGTTGTTTGATTGGATGGTTTAATGTTTGTAACTTTATAAAGTTATTTTTAGATGTCGTTTAGGTTTTTTTTGGGGAAAGTTTTTAAGTGTTTTTTTTTTTTAAACCCTGGATGGACGGGGGATTTTTACTCAAAACCTTTTAGTGGAGTCATTTGTGAGACCATCTTTGGGTTATGCCTACAGCTACTATAAGCATTTTGTTTTTTACAGAGTGTATGACAATCAAGTTAAAACTTAAAATATTATAACATGTTAGAGCTTATATTATAGTGTGTTTTTTTTTTACACTGTAATATGTGAGAGCTTCGTACAACAACGATTAAAACTTAATTCTCAAACACTTTTTATAATATGTTTATAATATTTTTGATATTTAGTATTTTTTTTAATAAAATCAACTAAAAATATACTACGTACAATTTTATTCCTTCTGAAAAATGATAAACAAATTTCATAGCAATAAATTTTATAACAGGGAAAGGTAATACAAATACCAATTCGGACTTACATAGCTTTCGACAACAAGAACTGTAACACCAATATACAATGGTTTCATTTATAAACTCGAACGAATTGCTTAGTTGGGGGGGGGGGGGGGGGGGGTAATTTTAATAAAGGAAAGCCATGCTAAAAG
>CAMOHE010053715.1:29766-54944 GCA_946598075.1 Artocarpus hirsutus
AAGGATAACACCTCCAACGAGTGGGTCATTTGAAGAAGTGACACACTCGTAGTGTGTTTGACATGATAGCTAGAACTGTAAATGCTATAATACGTAGGAGTTTTAATTACACTGTAGTAATTTTTTTTCTTTTTACTACAATATGTAAGAGTTTTACACTATTTTTAACTGAAAAGTTGGTTAGAATTAAGTTTGCCAAATAAGCTATTAGAGGGCCACCCAAAACAAATAGCATCTACCTCAATTGGTCCAGGAATCGACACTTGAGCCTCGCAGCAACAAACACCACCCCCCGCCACCATTTGGACCACATCATTTTCGATCTCGTTAATAAAAATACAGAAGCAGGAATCAATGCTTGGAGACAAATTAAGATTTTGGTTAAAATGCCCCCTTTTCTCTTCGGTTCTTCTGCTTCGCTCATTTCTTTATAGAGCCCATTAGAACATGTCTCCCATAAAATATATATATTTTGTACAATATAATCTTTGAAATACACATTAAGTGGAATATTTTTTTAACACAAAAACTTTATAGAAATGGCAAATAACCTTGTGTTTGGTATTCTTAATATAAACCAAAGTTTTTTGTTGTTACAGTGTAAAACTCTCATATGCTTCAATGTCAAGCAGCAATATACTACAATGTAAAGCTCTTCTAGGCTACAATATTTTCAACTAATTGGTTATAACCAGTATTCTCAAATACCCTATAAATTAATATATTCAAATTAGTAGACAAATACTTTATAGAAATTATAACTAGAGAAATCAAAAACCAATGTTACTAAAAAAAATAATGTGATTCTTGTAATTTTACAAGAGAATTGAGATATATATATATTTTTTTTGTTGGAAACAAGGCGTGAAGAAGAAGAACAACTGGTCATAACTATCTTTTAAACTTGGTTAAACTTAAAGTGTCTCAATTTACCAGAAAAACGGCCACATTGAGCTATAATTATTTACGAGAAAGATAAATCACATCCCCTCGGCGACGAAGGAAGCTTGGGCGCAAGGGATGCAACCCCCTCGTCCAAATGGCCCCATCACGTGTTTTCGTGACCTGTATTTTTCTTATTTAACCCCTTAACTTCTTACAGCTGTAAACAGCCCCTTAAATGAATGTGGCCCCGTTATATATTTTCCAAAATTTTTAAATTTTCTCCATTTTTCTTACTTAGTACCCCTAATTTTTTATATCTTATCTTTTATGCATTTAAAAAATTTTGCACTTTTAGTTTAATTTTGATTATACTTTATTGTTTCAAATAAAAAACATATTATTCAATACTACTTAACTCAGGTTAATTACATAATTATACCTTTTAGTTGTAACTATTTGTCATTTTATCATTCTATTTTAGAAATTATAAAGATATCATTTGAATTTAAAAAAGTTATTTCAATTGTATCCCCTGTAAATTTTTTGGACATAAAAACATATATATATATGAAAAACACACCCTTAATTAGTCATAATTTATTTCTGAAATATATTTTGAAATTTGATGTTTTGTTTTAAGATTTTTTATATTTTTAAATCTCTAAAATATCTTTTTTAAAACTGTTTAAGTATAATTATGTTATCTTGTCTAATTTTTTATATTCGTATAAATGAAATTAAAATAAGTTTTTTAAATTCAAATAATACCTTTGTAGTTTCTCATAACGTTAAAAACGTTTAGAAATAGATAAAACTAAAAGGTATAATTATATAACTAATCCTATTTAATTTTATATATTTGAAGAAGCAAAATAAAGAAAAAAATTTAAAAATGGGATCTTTAATATTCATTATGTTTTTAATTTAGTTAAAAAAATAATTTCCTTCAAGCCTTATGAGTAAAACATCACCAGATACCTCCCATCTACCAAACCACTTACTTTATATTTAAGAGAAGAATTAAAACTTTTTTATTTGAACGGTTCATAATGTAAAGCTTGCAAAGCTTGCAGTAACAAAGACCCTTCTAATGTGAACCAATGTCACCATTTATTAGCTTACCAATTTACTGGTATGATAGACACCTTGGGTCATGAGTAATAAAGCATGTTTGGGTTTATTAGTTGGGAATTCGGATAAACGACACAAAACTGCAGTGTAGAAGAGCCAAGCTGTTCCTTTCAATAAGGAGAGCAAGCGTGGCTCCTGCATGGCCGGTAGCCAAACGCATTCGTGTCAAAGGACAACATTAAGTCCCGTGACAACGTACACTTTGTTTGTACGGAGCTTGTACGTACATGGTCTTTTTACTAATTTGTCCTCTTTTTAAAAAAAAAAAAATTGAATATTTTCCCTATTTGAATTACGCAATTTGGAAGAAGTGTGGCATGCTTGAGCATAATTAGTACACGTTTATTAAATTTTACTAGTAAGGGGCACGTGCGTGTATTTTTTTAAATCTGATGAGTGAATTGAGTTCGGTTTTGTTGTAAAATACACTCTTTTCGAAACTATCCCAAAATGCTTACTCTTATGATCAATTATATGAGTTCCAATGCATAAATACAACAAAAATTAAGATAATAGAGATTGAAAAATTAGAAAGATAATGCATTAGTAAGTGATAACTATAATTCAAATTCAATAAGTAACACGAGATATTTGTTGGCCAATTAAATGCTAAAGCTTTTATAAATTAGCACAAGCAAGAAAAAAAAGAAAAAGTTTAAGGCAAAAGCTGGATCCCAACCACCACGATGACTTGAAAGTCATAATCACAAGAAGTTTGCGAGATTGTTTCTTTTGGCGCTTTGATTCTTTTGAAATTCGAGCATTATTATAGAGAATACTTCCAGGCTTCTCATAGGCTTCGTCTGCTAATTTGAACTGCGAGAAACTACAAGAAAAAAAAATACTTGATAGGCAAATACGTGAAGGAAAGAGGCAACTTCAATAAATTTATTAGCTCTCTGCATATAAATTTGCAGTGATAGAAGAAGTGTATAGAATTATTCACACATTCTTTGGTACATAGGAAAGTTCTATGTATTTTTCAAAAGAGGTAATAGAATAGTCTAGACAATGTGCTTTAAATTAGAACATGGATTAAGATTGTACTTGAATGAACTGTCGTACCCAACATAGTACTGCATCGGCGGCCCATTTGTAAAACACAAGAAACAGTTTTATTTGTCAAAAGTGAGACAAGGTTTAAAAGTATTAGATATAGCCTCTCTTCATCTTAGGAAGTCATACATCATCAATAACAAATGTGTTTGTAAAGGACCGCATAAATAGAGTTAGAAATGTTACAAGTGGAGCTAAATTAACCCAGCAAAAGAGAAAAGAGAAAAAAAAGGGGAAAGGGTAGTGCCTAGGCGACCAGTGTCAGTTTTGGGCACCGCGGCGTTGGTTTTGGGCGCCGCGGCGTTATATATCTGTCTCTTTGCGATTTTTTGCTGCAGTCAGTATTTTTGAAGGCCCAAAACGTGTTGCTGTTTCTTTGAGGTATTTAAATAGACATAAGGTGGTTAGAGTTGAGAGTGTGACATTATTTTAAGCAAGGCATGTTTGTGTAAGAGAGCTATATTGTTAAGAGAAAAAGGAAATTCTCACAGAGGGTAGCAGGTAGAAGAGAAATTTGAGAAATACAAATTAAGAGTGTGATAAATTTCTCGTGTAATTTGTAATCTCCTTCATCATAATAAAATCTATAACGACAAGTCTCAAATTTAGATGAACCTATATAAAAATTTAATGTTTTTTTTTTTCCTTTTCTGCAAGTATTTGTTCTTGGTGGTCCTTATAGTTAAGAGGTGTGTAATTCCCAACAAGAAATACATATGATGTCAAGGAAAAACCCACTCTAGCAAATTGTCATCATCTATGTATTGCAACTTATTTATTTTGTGTGTGTATATATATATACATATATATATTATATTGATGTAAGATGCAATTTTCAATTTCATATTTTAAAGGTTTAAAAGATGAATTTATGCAAATAAAACATTGCATCTAAAAAAACAAAACAAAATAATGCGATACAAACTAGAGTGGTTAAATGGTTTGTGCCACGTTGGCATAATCTATTTATTGAGATATTTAAGCCTGCTGTTATGATATGGAACGGTGTTGTAAAAAAACTTTTACGTTCAACGTCATTTATAATGAACATATATAAGAGTAAAATTATAAAAAAAAAAGTAATTTATGATTTTTTTAAAAAAGTTTTTTTATATAGCAAATGTTAATCTACAGTTAAACTGTAAAAGATGGCATATTTATAAAGCTCTGCTGCTTATTTGACACCATTAACTATTTATTTGTATCATGCCGTGTCAATGAGCTGTGCAATATAAAGTACTAGAGTTGTCAGATGGGTTGAGCCATGTTGACACTGGGCAATTGGCCATTTAATTAGGCGCTTCAGTAATATGGTGACACGACAACTCTAACGCAAACTCTGGAACGTCAGGATTTTGTCCCGATTGTTGTTGTAGCCTTGCAATCGGTTTATTAACTTCTGACCAGTAACGGACGGTCTACTACCTTGTTGGTGGCAGTGGAAGGCACGATATGCCAACCACAAAAGGGTAAAATGGGAATTTTACAAGACCAACCATGTGGGATTGCTAAATCAAAATCCCGTCCTGGATCAAAGGCCTGAAAACAATATAATTATATAACAATATTTGTGGAAGATATTAGGTCGGGCTTTCTGGGCGACATTTATGTACTTAATTGAGAGATTTACTATGAAGCAATCAATGTAACATGATGCCAACATTTTTGTCCGTTCTCTAATATTTGTTCTTCTACCATTTAATGCTCGAGAAAAGTTAATTATTGTTTGATAATATTGGTTTAAAATATTATCTTTTTATTTGATATTTTGATAAATAATATAAAACTTTTATCAACTATAATAAGAACAAAAAAATTATTATAATATAAAACTTTTATATGTTACAGCTTTTAAACTAACATATTCAATTTCAACCACACTTTCAAACATCCTATGTAATATATGAGAACATTACATTATAGTTTATTCTTACTTCATATTGTAGCATGCGAAAGTTTTATAAAATAATAGTTTAAATCTTGGGTTTGGACCAATATTACCAAATTCACTCTTAAGATTGGCCAAACATTGGGGAATGGGATTTGTTCATGTTCTATTTTTTTTTCTTTTTCCTTCATTTCTTCATAAAAAGAAACTAAAAATTTTTCTGCCGTCGATGCAACAACCAACATGTGATGTTCACACGATGAGCTTTCATCAATAATAAATGACTAACAAAAAGGTTAGTAGTTTACTAAACTAAACAAATGAAGATTAAAAGATAGTTAGGCCTCGTACTTTTGAAACAAGATGCAAAGTAGGAATTGTAGTTAGGAAGCCATAAAAATGGGGATTAAACTAAAAATTCAATGGGTCCCATAGGTGACCCCATTACAAGCCCACAAGAAATTTCCTTTTTTTGCAAGTTAAGGGTTAGAAGTAGTACCACAAAAGCGAACAATAAAACGGGACTTCAAGTCATGAGCCAACCGAACAAGCTCGTTTGCTAAAGTTCTCAAGTCACTTTCCCTAAACTTTAACTATCCATTGGTCTACTTGGGGCCTTTGAGGAGGGAAGCTTTCACTATTGTTGTTTCAGGCCACAACTGGTGGGTTTTGGAAGCATTTGCGCAAAGTCAAATACTTGGAACAGTTTTTGGACTCTTGTGAGTCGTGGCTTATCTCTCTTCTTTTTTTTTATTTTTTATTTTTTTATTTTCTGTCACATTATAAAGCGTGGACCAAAACATAACACCTTTCACCTTTCCCCTTCTCTCTTCCAATCCCTTTTGTCTTCTTCTATTTTTTTTTTGATTTTACGTTTTTGTCCCTTCTCTTTCCAATGTTATCGTTTTACTCCTCCTTTCCATCTTTATTGTTCACCTACAGTTGCGGGCCTTGCAACCAGACTTGTAGTGGGTCATGTGATCGCGAGATTCTTCATCTAACTGAGGCCTCAACTGTTTCTCAGGCCATAATATGCTGGATCAAATCAATTTCAATTTTTTAGCTTGTTTTGTTTTAGTATTTTTTCTAATAAAATATAAAGAAAAATTGAGAAAAGTAACCGTTTCTATTGGATCGATTAAAATTGATATTAGATATTTAAATTATGTTTACTAAGTAACAAATTAAAATAACCCAGGTGTTTTTTATAGTTAATATAAAAAACAAAAATAGGAAAAAATGTCTTTTTTTTAAAACCAATTGTAATAAATAACATGCTTTGGTAATATTGGTAGTAAATGTCAAGTTTATAGTATAAGTAATTTATTAACGCCTTTGTTTATAAGGTAAATAATTTTATTCACAATAAATAAATTTATGATGAAAATAATGTAACTACCTCATTGTTTATAATGTAAATATTTCTTATTTACATACATAAATTATTTATATTATAAATCTAATATTTATTATAAATATTTTAAAAAATCTGATATTTAACCTAAAAAGTTTCAAAAATCACATTCCTCTCGTTCTCTCCTTAAATACCAAAAATATCCCCCTTGATTTTATTTATTTTGTCTTTCCTTCCTACCCCCACTGTCTCTATGTTTTTTCTCTCTATTCTACAACGTCCAAGCTGCGAAGTTCACACCTCCCAGATTGCCGAAGATTCTTTCTTTCTTTCTTTCTTTTTTTTAACTTCATTCTTCATCTTCTGCTCCCCTTCTCTCTCTATCAAGACCATAAATAAAGGTGTCATTGTCACCGGTCAAACATTTTCTAGGGTGTTTGAAAGGGATGGTGGGAACCAGTGGTTAGAACTACTTTTACTGTAGCATATAAGAGCTTTACACTGTAGTAATTTTTTTTAATTGTTATTGTAGCATGTGAGAGCTTTATACTGTTCATAACTGAGTTTGTGGTGGGAACCAAAAGGTTCCCACCACTCAGCCAAACATGAGATTTATGATCTCGACCATGGATCTCGAGCGTCACAATGGCGACAGCTCAAAGACAAGGGACAAAAAGTGGATCGCAATGGATTTGATGAATTTCAACAAGGTCCACTCCAATCGGCCAAGCTCTCTTGCAATTCAACGCTCATGTCACCGGAGAAGCAGTTGCAGGGCTCTAGAGATTTGTGACATGATGATTTCCTACGAAAAGGAGACAGAGGCCGTGAGCAACAAAAAAAAAAAGGGGAAGGGGAGAGAGGAGGTGAGGAAAGGAAAGAGAGAGAAAATAGGAAAAAAATCCTAAACAATTTGAGGTATTTTGGCATATACAATTATATAATTGAATAGTGGGATTTGGTACGTGACACTTGCAGACATCTTAAAATGTTCTTGACATTTGCTACCGAATAGTTTATAAAATACTATATTTTTTACAATTTCTTGAGTTTAAATTATTATATTGTTTTAAATTTAAATTTATGATCTCTAATGGCCTTTTCATAAACGTACCAAATTTAACATAAATTATAATAAATAATATTTTTAAAATTTTTTAAGTAAATAATATGTTTGAAGATATTTCGGAATAAACAACATATTTATTGTTAAATAATTTATTTACCCTTAGTAAATGCAATTATATATCTCACCCGGTCAATATTAGCATATTCCTAGTAAATAATGATACTAGTCAGCAAATTATTTGTATGAAAACATGCTTTTTTTAGCTTCAAATATTCTAAAGTGCTCGTTTCGTTCTCTGATTTATAGAAATGATTAACTAAACGTACACATGTTTAACACTAAGAATAAACGTCCTTTTGTTCATATCCTCTATTACACTAATGAAATTTTGAAATTGCAAGAGATTCATGAAGGGCAAGTTAGTAAAAACAAAATATATCACGAAAGAGAATGGGTTTCTCAACATCTTGTTTAACATTGTAAATTTAATTTATCAACAGAATGTTACTAAAGGAAGGGGTCCAAATATCATCTTTTAGATTTTCGGGGACTAAGTGAAATAAGTGAGATTGATTGGCAATATTATAAAATTTGATATCGGCAGATTTCCTTTGCAAGTCTTTACGGTGTCGTTTCGCTGAATGAAACAGGTGAAGTGACCTTGTCACGAAAAATGGAAAAAGAGAGAACGAAGAAGAAGACGCAAAAATGAAAAACTTTCCCGCGAATCTTGAAAGTGCGTGACACGCTGGCAATCCTTGTGCTCGCTGTTCTGGCCAATGAGAGCTCATCTTTACCGCCTATATAACACAATCTCACTGCTTCTCCATTTTCCACAATCGGGTACTCCATTATTCTCCTTGTTCCCACTTTCAAGAGGCTCTCTATTCTCGAGAAATCTAGGGTTAGGGTTCCTTTCTCTCTGTAAATCTCGTGAAAATCTTCCCTTTTCGATCTAGAAGATGAGTTCGACTGCCGCTGCTGGTTCGACGAAGGGCGGCAGAGGCAAGCCCAAGGCATCCAAGTCCGTATCGCGGTCCTCGAAGGCCGGTCTCCAGTTTCCGGTGGGTCGGATTGCCAGGTTCCTCAAGGCCGGGAAGTACGCCGAGCGTGTCGGCGCTGGAGCTCCGGTCTATCTCTCTGCCGTTCTCGAGTACCTAGCCGCCGAGGTATGTTCTTCCTCGTATTCGCTTTTGGTGTCCTGTTCAGTAGAGGCGGTTTAGGGTTTTTTACATTGTCGTTTTCTGATTCAACTGTTTTGCGATGTTTTGAAAACCTTTATGGCATATGTGCTTAAGGATGGATTGTTGTTTGTTTGAATTTAGGCAGTTTCTTTGTGTCCAGTGGTTTTAAAGACTGAATTTTTATTCTTTTTGGGGGTCTCTTTTGATTATTTTGAAGTCTAAATTCCATGAATTTTTCCCTATACTTTTTCGTTTACATGGATATGTATTTGGAAATGGAATGTTGTTTGTTTGATTTTAGGCAGTTTCTTTAATTTTAATGGTTTCAAAGACTGGATTTTTACCCTTTTTGGGGTCTGATTTTTTTTTTTAAAGTTTTAGATTAGATGAATTTTGCTCTATAAGTTTTCATTTATGGTATTTTAAATTGTTTTTGGTTGTGATTGTTCAGGTTTTGGAGCTTGCTGGGAACGCTGCTAGAGATAACAAGAAGAATCGCATAGTGCCGAGACATATCCAGCTTGCAGTGAGAAATGACGAGGAGTTGGGCAAACTTTTGGGTTCCGTGACAATCGCCAATGGCGGAGTTTTACCCAACATCCACCAAACGCTTCTACCCAAGAAGGTCGGCAAAGGAAAGGGCGATATCGGTTCTGCTTCTCAAGAGTTTTAGGGCTTTTGTTAGTTATTGTCATTACTACAGTGTAATGTATAGGGATTTCTTGTTTTGCCAGTGTTTTGTCTTTTCCTAAAAATATCTTGTATCTTGAATTTGAATATGAAACTATTAGCGCTTTGTTGATCAATCTATTTTATAAGTTGATTTGATGTTTCTATTCTATTTAATTTTGCCTTATTTTGTTCACTTTAATCTTGAATTTAATTGAAGTGAAGCAAATACACTATGGATGATCAAGCTAAAAAGATGACTAAACCGTGATTTATGTGACATTCTGTTATCGTTTTTACAAGACATTCTAAGATTTGTGGAGTTCATATGCAAGCAAATGAGCAAATGTTATGTGGAATGAAAGCTCATCTTGATTTCATGGTAAATTATTGTTTTTCGTTGTGGTATAAAGGTAGAATTAAATCAAATATTCTTATTTTAGAATAAAAAAGGAAAGGGGGTAGAATTTAAAAGTATTTTCGAACCCCGCTTGCACTGTGAAATTCTGGCCGCTGATTAGAAGTTATCAGACGTTTGCTGAAGGTTCGCTCAACTTTATATGGGTTAGTGTCGAGAATCATTTGTCATTTATCCACTTTGTGTGGCTCAAAACGTTCGTCAAAGAACTCCCAAAGTACATCAATGCTTGGCGAGTGGGTGTTTTGGTGAGAGATTAATGGTCATTTAGGTTGAAATTTCAGTGAATGGGAAGTGTGGTGCTTCATTATGCTGGCTTATCACGTTTTTCCCAACTAAGATTTCCCTCTTTTGGAGTCCTATGTTCGTCGGAGCAGGTTAGTGTGTCAAGACGAAAAGTCTTGGAGAAAGTGGATAAGGAGCTCGCCAAGGGAGATGAGAAAGCAGCACTCTCAATCGTAAAGGATTTGCAAGGGAAGCCTGGGGGGCTTCGCTGTTTTGGTGCTGCCAGGCAGGTTGGTTCACTCTTTCATCCTTTTTTTTTTTGCGGGAATATCTTTTCAAATGAGTACCATTTTCTTTACCATATCTGGGTAGGGGATTTAGAATGGAACAGAGAGAATCAATACACTTGATGTATTGCATGCCAGGTGCCCCAGAGACTTTACACCTTGGATGAGCTAAAGCTGAATGGAATAGAGACGGCATCTCTTCTGTCACCGGTTGACGCAACTCTCGGTGCTATAGAACGAAACCTTCAGCTTGCTACCATCCTAGGAGGTGTTTCTGCATGGAATGTGTTTGGTTTTAGTCCCCAACAAGTTTTCTATCTTTCTTTGGGACTGTTGTTCCTGTGGACTCTGGATGCAGTAACTTCCTTGTGCTTGTCTAAAAATTTTTCTTTAGGATCTATATTGATATCATATTGAACAGGATTTTGTTTTTGTGGGGCATATTGAACCAGATTAAAATGAAGTAGTTTGGTATTGTTTTCAAAATAGGTGCAAATGGTTTTGTTTTGAAAAATGAGAATTTTTTGAGAATTGTGTTGAGAGTGTTTTTAAAATTTTTATCTTGAAAAACGTGTAAAAATATTTTAAAAAATTCTGAGAACAAAAACAAATGGCCTTGATTTTCAAGAGGGATCAAGTCAAGGAAATTTCAGTCTTTTTCTTGATACTTCAGATGCTTTCTGCCCATCATTCTAGTTTCTTTCGTTTCTTCACAAGATGTTATCAAATCATAGGTATCTTTTAATGGAGGGCTTGGTAGCTTGGTTCTTGATACAATAGGTCATAGCTTTAGTCAGAAGTACCACAACAGAGTCATTCAGGCAAGATCTCTCTCATTCTCTCTCACTCGAAGTGCATAGATTTTCACTTTTTATCTATTTTTGCCTCACATGAAAAAAAATTCATGAAACTGTGAATTGTAATTGAGGTAATGGTTCCGAAAAGTGAGAACTTATATAATGAGGAGGTACTTATTCAGAACAAATTATGCGCAGCATGAGGCGGGGCATTTTTTAATTGCCTACTTGGTGGGAATTCTACCAAGGGAATACACACTATCTAGTTTGGAAGCCTTGCAGAAGGAAGGATCTCTCAATGTCCAAGCAGGAACTTCATTTGTGGACTTTGAGTTTCTTGAAGAAGTATTTACTCTTTGCCCATTCTATCTGCTATTAAATGAAAAGTTGGTTCTTACACTAGTGCTGAAAGTCTCAAAAGAGATAAAGATTCTTGTATTTGATTTCAAGTTTTTGACACCTCATTCTATTTACAGTTCTTTTGAGTTTTGACCCATGCCATATTGCAGGTCAATGGAGGAAAAGTATCAGCAACAGTACGTTATATTCTACCCCTTACCTATTAAACTTGCTGCATGCAAACATGACAAATTGCATGTCGTTTTTGGCAATGAGAGTAACAATAATTGATGAAGTGATGGGAATGTGTCTTACCAGTCGGTGAACAGATTCTCATGCATAGCACTGGCTGGAGTGGCAACTGAGTATCTTTTATACGGATACGCCGAGGGAGGTCTTGCTGATATAAACAAGGTTTGGCTTTGGAAGTCCCTTGATTTTTCCAAATCATTATTTGCTTAAGGACAGCTCAGATTTTTGCTGATCATAAATGTTCTTGTGAGACAGCTGGATGTATTGCTCAAAAGCTTGGGATTCACTCAGAAGAAAGCAGATTCTCAAGTGAGATGGTCGGTACTAAACACAATCTTGCTCTTGCGTCGCCACGAAACAGCACGAGCTAAACTTGCGGAGGCAATGACAGCAGGGAAATCTGTAGGATCTTGCATTGAGACCATTGAGGACGCCATTGACAGTGCGGATATCTAGCAGCTGCAAATAACTTGTTAATAATATTAATGCCCAAACTTGACGCTCTGTAACATTTTTCTTTTATTTAGTTTATTTATGAGATGTTTGCATACTGTTTCATTGTAAATTCATGATGTTAAGGCTTAACAACTCACTATCTTATGATCTTGTTAATGGCAAAAATTCTTCTCATTAATCCCTTTTTCAAGTATCGATTTTGAATTCTAATCCAAATTCTTCAGTTACAAAAAAATATTATCCGAAATATAAAAACAAAATAATAGAAAAGAACAGTTAAAAAAATAGAAAAAAGAAATAAAGAAAGTCAACAGCTTTGTCGTTTGCAATGTAAGCTAATGACTGGAGGATTATTCACGATTATGTGGTCAAAATCTCGAAAGGACAAGACAGAGGGCCGTCTCCGAGATCAGAAGCTTGAACCGAAACACCAGGGGAAAAAAAAGGGAAAAAAGGAAAAAAGAGGAAAAGAGAGGGTCTAACTTGTAAGGTTGACCCTAGTACGGTTCTCTGAGAATAAAAATCTTCTCGAGGATGGCCGTACAATGGCTTCTGGTTTGCCACGGAGTGGCGACATTGGTGGTAGTGATCTCATTCCTCTGTGGGCACTGGCCCATCTTCCACGGCACTCCAATCCAACGCATCCACCACTTTCTCACCTTCGGCGCCTACGATTACTTCCTGTGCGCACTCCCTCATCCCATCCCCATCTCCCTCTCTCCTCTCTCTCTGTTTCTTTGTTCTTAAAGGTCGTTTTTTTTCTTTTTTTTTTTTGCAGGCGGTTTATAGGGTACGTATTTGGGACGAAGGGCACTGACGTGATTCTCTCCGTCGAGAATTTCTGCTGCGACCGACCCAATCCAATTCTTCAGGTTCTCTGAAAACCAAATTGTATTCAGTTTTTGATTTTTTCCTTCTGTAATGGGTTTTATTCGTTTGTGTAGAACGGAATTGGTGTAAAGATTTGACATTTGAGAGGTAATTTGAAGGTCCGAAAGGGTCTTTGAAGTGGGAAAGTTGAAAACTTTGCAAATTCAATTTGGGTTACATTCTTAAAGAATGCCGGAGAAATACTGCCTTTTTTCATAGTCTTGGAATTGGGTTACATTCTTTTAATTTTTTGCGTTAATGCTTAACGTGGTATTTCTGAATCATCGTAGATAATATACCTTGCAATACTCGGGGCAACTTATTACTTTATTGCAAAGTCTTCCTTCAGCTACATTCCTGGCTACTATCTTAGCGATATACACCGGTACTTGTCAAGGAGTCAATATTTATGTTTGTCTTTTAATGCAGTTTTTTTTCCTTGTAAAGAACAATTTCTATGGGGATTTTTTTTTAAAGAGATTATGGGGTTTTCTTGCAGGTATACAAGCTTCCTGGTTGTTGCTGTCGGTGTTTTGCTATTTCTCTTAACTAGCTTTTCTGATCCGGGAACAATAAAGGCTGAAAATGTTTCTCAATATCTTTCTGCTTATCCCTATGACAACATTATTTATTCTAAGAAAGAGTGTTCTACTTGCAAAATTCCGAAGTTAGTATCTCTTCCCCTTTGTTGGCACACTTTCTAGAAGTGTTTGTGTTTTGAAATCTAAGAATTAAGGATATTGTTCATTCTTTTCTTCCTTGTTCAGACCTGCTAGGTCCAAGCACTGCAGCATATGTAATCGCTGTGTGGCTCGCTTTGATCATCATTGTGGATGGATGGTCTCAAATCTCTCAAACTAAATGTGTCTTGGTTTATAATTGGATTTGCTATTGGTGCTTATCATGTGTTAAGCTTTGCTTTCTACTAAAAGGGTTTCATTGTTGCAGAATAATTGTATTGGTGAGAGAAACACTCGTTACTTCATGGCTTTTCTTCTATGGTGAGTGTCATAAAATGCACCAACAAATGAGTTATATGTTAAAGACACATAAATACAGCTTGCTGGTATCTCTATTTATGTATCTACGTTTATGTTGTCTTAGTCTGGCATCTGTGCAGTATCTGTATTCTATTTTTAAAGGTTCTTTCTGTTCTCCATTCCTTCAACTGTGTGCAAATAATTTATTCCTACGGTGGCATTTTCTTCTTATCTGATAGCAGAGACCATAATGAAAAATTAGTTTTTGACGGTTTTACAATGAAATTGGTTGGCCATGTGGAGTTGAAGTCTATTACTTTGTTTAAAATTACGTCTACATCCTCTTCTTGTGTGAAGTTGTGAAATCAAAGGGGAAAACGTCCGGTGGTTATAAGGTTTTTAGCTTGTATGCTATGATAATTAATCTTTTAATTTATAGGAAGGTCCAAATTTTTCGTTTAATTTTTGGATCAAGATCTCAAATGCAAATGTCTAGATAATGAATGAGCATTATCTTTGTTGTTCTGTGCTTCTATCTTATCTTTGAGTTTGCTTTATATCTGATGTTACTGAAATTTACTTGAGATGAGAGGCATTTTGCTTACTAATTTTCTTCACGTCCTGCTATGTGTTATTTCAGGCACTTCCTTATTTGCATGTACGGAGCAGTTGCCCTTGGGCTTGTTCTTGCCGGTCGAGCAAAAGAACTAAAAGTTGTATACATTCTAACTGGTAAATTGATTCCGAGACCTAGTTAAAAGCTAGTTGCATTTTGGCCTAAATCTAACATTTCTTTCCCTCATTGCAGTTTATTATGGTGTAGAAAATTCTTTCCGTGGTTTAGCTCCACATGTTGTACAGGTGTGCCACTTCTTTGTATATCTGGAACTCTCTTGCTGGAATCAATTTCCAAGCAGTTACTTTCTATAGTGTCCAGGATTTAATTATTTTGTAAAATGTTGCCCTTTACACAACTGAACTTGATATGACAGGCTTTTTAGTTCCTGAATTTCGATTAAAGTCTATTTTCTCTCTCTTTTTCAATTTTGAAGTATATTGAATGAATGATTTTTGAATAGTGGGGCGGGGCACTAGCGTTTCAACAGCCTTTTTTTTTTTGGTTTGCATGGTTGCTGGGCTCTGCTAGATGTGTTTGATTCCACTGTTATTTCTTACCTTATTAGGTACATTATTGTATTGGGTTTCCTCTTTTCATTTGCTTACTGTTACTACTTTTTTGCTTGTGACAGTGGTTACTGGATGCTTACAACACACAAATTCTTCTCATGGTGTTTCTTGCAATTGTTTCATTGCTGTTGGCGGGTTTCTTTCTTTACCATGCCCAGCTCTGTCTCACGAATACAACCACTAATGAGGTCTGATTCGTACCCCTGATTTTTGCTGAATGATTCATTCTACATGTCAAAATAGAGTGTAGATGTGGGATCAATTAATGTAGAATACAAAATAGCAGTTTAGACTTTTGATGGTTGTTGCAATTAGATGCTTGTCTCAATTGATCCATAAACGGTTTCTACTTATAACGGCAAAAATTCAAATCAATACTTTTTGCAATGAAGCCAAGGAGAAAGCTTACAATTCATAGAGGTAGAAATTAACGTAAGATTCCTCTCAACGCTTAAATCCTTTTGAAAATTCCATTGTTGATTCTCACTCCTTCCTTTACCTTTAAACTACAAGAAACACGATTTTTGTTTTTGGCTGTTTTATGTTTTGCTGGGCATGAGGTACCCTTGAAGACATATCCTTATTCTTGCTCAGATAGGACGGTTCTCCTTTGTCACGAGGATTGTTTACTGGTTTTTTGTTTATTTTTTGCTTTGTTAAGCCTACTGCTACAAAGTGGATTTTAGCTGATTTACAAATATTATTATTATTCCCTTCAAACAACTATTAGGATTTAATTTGTGGTGATGCATCTGGAATTCCAGCCATGTCGCACAAAGGTATTACTGAAACAATAAAACTCACTGTTGTCTCATGCTTTTCTTTGTGGAAAACCAGACTTTCAAGTGGCAAGAATATATGAGTTTGCAGAGGAAGATAAATGAAGCGAAGGTAAGTGCTGCAGCCCTCAAAGCAAGCATCAATGGGATGAGTAGTGAAAGAAAGCCTTCAGAGAGCAAATGGAGAGCCTTCTTTTGGAGATCCCCACTCGAAGATGCTGAGGTTGTTGTTAAGAATAACGTCTATGATCGAGGATTTTTAAGGAATCTCTGCGAGATAATCTTTCCGTTTTCAAGTAGATTGTCGTTTTCACAAACTAAATTGAAGCATGGCTAGATTGCTATCAATAATCTTTGGCTTACTTTGGGTAGTTTCTTCCAACCATTCAGTGGCCATTGTAGCCTGTTCTTGCAATTCTTCATTTGTAAATGGAGATTTATTGAACGTAAGTTGGATGCTTTTTATAGCTGTTTGCTAATTACACTGGCAGAATTGAAGGCTGTGGATTTTAGATATAGACGCGCATACACTTCTTTTAGGATTGGCGATTTGCAGAGAAGTGAGGGTTTTTTTTTTTTTTTGGCATGTTATTTACAGTTCAAGGGAAAAAACATTACCGTCCCTAGACTACATTTTTAATCGGCATGTTAATATAGCCATTTTGAACGTAGAGGCTACAAAAACATGCAAAGTGAAATTCAAGAGCTGCTATATTTAATAAAATGTGTAAATTTCAGGGTTGGTTATCATCCTTTGTAGTTAAAATTCTTAATGTCATTTAATACTGAAGTCTTAGTGTCGTTGGAGTTTGTACTGACATTTTTTATATTTTGGTAGGGTTTTCAATTTTTGCTGTTCAATTTAAGGTGTCGTCTTGTGTTTTAATTGTCGTTTTCCTTTTTTTGTTTGATGGTGACATTGGCTAGGAAAAGATTTTCTGCCTGCCAACGGTATTATGAAAAGTGTGGTTAGAATCATGGTTAGAGTTTATTTTGGATCAAAATACTGTAGCATGTGAGAGTTTTATATTAGAATAATTTTTTGCTTTTTATGTTAATATTTGAGAGCTTTACACTATCTAGTTGTTAGAATCTAATGCTCTCAAACACCCTATAAGCTTGTGAGTTTCACAAGTGAGAAAATTTTCTTCAACTAGTATCAGATGTAGACTACCACGTCCTGTTGTCTATGCATGGGGTGATCCAGAGAGGGTTGCTATCTCATAAAGACGAGGGGTCCGCGAAGTCACCCAAATGGGATGATGGACTGTCATGGACGGCGGTTATGGAGTGTGGTACTGGAATGTTAGTTATCAAAAGCCTCACATTGAATGATGCTTAGGCAAATCATGGGTTTATAAGCCCTACCCTTAACGAGTTGGTCTTGCAAGGAAGAGATCTACTAAAATTAATTTATAACAATTGATATTAGAACCAAACAATAAAAAAGGCACACCTTCTTCCCAATCGTCTTTGAACAATTGGGCATCCTTTACTCCCACAAAAATAGACTTCAATGATCAAGTACTACGAGTGGAAGACGCACACATTGATGCGATTTGAAGCCATTTTTAGTCAAAACCGTCATTTGATGGTTTAGGAAATTCCAAATTAAATTTAAAAACGATTGTAGGTTTAGTAGTCTAATACAGTTAGAAACCGAATGGTTTACGTTTGGAACGGTTTAAAACTGTAGTTTAGAAATCCTCAAGAATCTATCAAAGTTTTAAATCGTGGTATCAATGAAATCATAACAATCTTTACCATTATCTTAATTTCTTTCTTAAACATTCAATTTCTTGCATAACTCACTAGTCAAGTATGATGTATCGAATGTTCAATGTATTCCAACCATTAGACTCTCCGTTTGGTACGCGAGCTAAAATGGTGTGGTTGAACCTCGCAATTTAAATTGATAGCTTTGAAACTGCATACCAAGCGACATCTAAATTCAACCATTCCTAAAATATTAAATGACGTTAAAAACAATGCTACGCAAAAAAGTAAAAGACGTTCTTAATATGTCCCCAAAAGTATGAGATTCTTCGTATTGTTCTGTAATAAAGTTTGAGTTTCACAATATTAATAATATTAATCAGAAAAATCATTTTGGAGTTAAAACCCTACTATTTACAAATCCATGGGATCTAGTTTAATTTATAGCATATTTTTTTAGACTAAACCTACTATTTTATGAGTAGCAAGTTTTTAACCCATGAAGTTAAATAGGAATGCTCTTTTAATAATGCGTTTTCTTTTATAAATATATAAATATATCTATACACACACTTGGCCTCTCCGTCAAAGTATGAGATTCTTCATTTTGCCCTGTAATAAAGTTTGGCTTGCTTCTAGAGGTGGCAATTATCGTGTTCGTGCCGTGTTTGTGTCGGCACGTTTACAGTACAATACGTTTAGCCTGAACTCGAATCCGACACGATTAATAAACGTGTCAGAAATGCAAACACAAACACAACACGCCTATGGCATGCGTAACACGACACGACATGATTAACACGATTATTAAAAGTGTCGTGACGGGTTGACACGATAACAACCGCATATGACACGTTTATGATCCAATTAACTAAAAATAAAAAAAAAATTTAAAAATTTTAAAAAAAGCCAATAAAAAAAATTAATAAAAACACAATATCTAATTAATACTAACATACTATAAATATTTCAAATATTTTTATTTTTAAGTTTAAATGTGTTATAAATGGACGGGTCGTGTCATGTCATGTCAACACGTTTATGGCCCGTTTAATTAAACGTGTTAAGGTGTGTTTAACATGTTAACACGAATCCAGCCCATTTATTTTCGTGTTATTCATATCAACTTATTTATGACACAATTGATAAACATATGGTCTAAACTTATTTATCTTGTATCTTTTTTATATCGTGTCATCATATTATATCTGAAATTGTCGGCCTGCTCGCTTCTTCAGGTTGCGTAGGAGGTAAGAGACTCAAAATAATCTGATTTTGTTCCTTCCGGAAATAATGATGCACGAGCAGATCCCAGCCGCCCCAGCGCTGAAGACGACAATTGGCAAAAACGAAGTAGCCCCACCTTTTTTTTAACTGTTCCTGGGACATGCACTTCCATCTGCACAAGAAATAAATTAATAAAATAAGGGAAAAAATCAGTTTGACTTCTTATGTTTTTTTTAAAAATATATATTGGATGTTTGAAAACATTTAAGCCTCAACAGCTATAAAACAAAAAGCAGTTACTCTCTTAGACACTATAAACAACACTGTGTTTTTTACAATATTAAAATAGTATCTTCACGTCATTTTGGTGTTCTACAATCAATTTTTTAAGCATACGAAATGTTCTTCGTACCTTTTTTTTTTTTTTTTTTTTTTTTTACTTTGTAGCTTTCGTTTATAAAAATAGTTCTAACTATTAGTTACAATTTTAAACAATGTAAAGTTTTTACACACTATCATATAAAGTTTTATATATGTTGCAGTTTTTTAATTAAAACTGTTAATTCTAACAGTTTTCTCAAACGCTAAAAGAATAATAAAAAATCATTTATTGCACTTGGATACAAGAATAATATTCACTTATATTTTGGGTCCTTCTTCCCCTATATCGAACCATTTTAATATATAATAAGGAGAAAAAGGGTGGAACATGTATTCCATGTAAAAAAAAAAAAAAAAAATTCATGGTAGTAGACTGATATAATTTTTTAGAACCAGATTATAATTAAGATACTTGTATGTATACTCACCAATCTACGTCCAATACAACATGAACAACCTACGCACGTAATATCAAATATTCACATAAGTTAATGTGTCTGTTTGAACGATCGCATTTCCTTCATCTACGGGTACTCTAAAACTAATATATATATAGCTCAAAATTTGTTAAAAAGATATATGATAGAAAGAAAATAAATTTTACTCACACTCGTTTAAAAACATGACAGTTCTCCCCTGCCAGCGCGAGATTCTCTTGTAGAGCGAGATGTCTTCCGCAGTGGCGGCAACTAAAGTGGATTACGTCAGAAAGCCCGGGGCCATAACGAGGATTGTTGAAATGAAGTAGATTTTTGTCCATGACCTACAAAAGGGCAATAACACGAGAGAATTACAACATCACATTAGGAAACGACTCTCTCCTAACCAAAAAAATAAAAAATAAAAGAATAAAAAGTCCAATAAAAGGAAGACAGAGGAAAACGACAATACATCAATTGAGATGTATTGGGAATTCTACGAAAAAAATCCTTTAGAAACGATGACAAGAAAACGTAAGGACTGCAAAACTACGGTCGTTTCGTGGTTTTTAATTGCAGGTTTTAATCGGTTTGGTTTGGTTCGGTACCATCAAAAGCTAGTAGAGATGAGAGTGGGCGGCCGTCCCTCTTTTTAAATATTGTTTATGAAATTTTATAAAAATTATATGCCATCCCATCAAATTACATTCTGCTCTTTAAAATTGTATTTCACCCTCTCAAAATCCAATTTCTCCCCATGCAGCTCTTTAGCTCAGCCCCCTCTCATTAATTTTTATGACTCTGCACCTAATTACCTTAATAAAAATATATTCAAACTTTGTTAGTGACGCGGAGGAAGACATACTCTAGGTTTTTTTCCCCTCAAATATGTGGATTGAACCTCCACATTTGCAAAAATAATATATATTTATATATATATTTATATATTTTGTGTGAAGGTGGTGGGTCTGTTCGGTTTCAAGCGACCACCCTGCCAGTACCGGAGCCGATGACGGAACCACTCATGTGATGGGCGGTTCGGGTAACTGACCTTTTGCTACTTTGTCGATCTCCCACAGCAGTTTCTTCGGTCGCAAATGGTCGAAATCAAATGACAGACGACAATAAGAAATAATATGTTCTCAACTAAGACTTTGGATAGACATATTGTACAACTCCTTGGGCTAATCGCATGCTTGATATAACGATTAGAATAATGCTCAGAAATCCAAATCTAATCTCAACTTTTAGTACCAACCAAAAACAACTTCAAAGAACTGTAATATTATATGCGTATACATGCACACACACATACGCATGCACACACACACACACACACACATATATATATAACTAAAAAGGGGGAATAGATAGAACTGAAAAGGTGAAAATAGAAACTCCAATTCAGTTCAAATCCACCTTAGAGAACTGGAATATTGAAGAAGAGGGAGAGAGAGATAGAGATGAAGAAGTCGGATCGTTAGGAGAGGGAGAGAGACCTCACCGGAGTTTGGTGTCGAAGGAGACCGGAGGCGAAGACGAGATTATACAAAGTGAGTTTCTTTTTCCCTTTTTTTTTTTTTTAAAAAAGAAAACGCAAATGGGAGTAGGGTTATACTCTCAGCCTTTCAAATTTTAAGTGACATATACATAGCCCATCTAATTTTTCCGCAGTAACAAAAATAGCCTCTGGTTTTGCTTCTAGGGTTTCAACTTTCTCCCCGAGCGACATCATCCAAGAGTGCCCCATTCATGTTGGAGTTGACTCTAGGCCTTAGGGAGGAATCTGTCAAGAATACTCCTCAGTCCTCGTGCCCGCCGCCATCGCCTCCCAGATGGGACAACGGCGACAAAGGTGCCCTAATCATGTCGGAGTTGACTCTCAGCCGCAAGGAGAAATCTGTCAAGAACCCTCCTCGGTCCTTGTGCCCACGGCCATCGTGGCCATGTAAACGGTCGAGAAGAGACAACGGCGGCAAAATGTGAAGGCATTCTTTTTATTGTCTATATATAATTTTCGTAGCCAGTTCTATAAGAGATTGTGCTTGTTCATGCTTGTTTAATTCTGCCTCAAGTTTTGTCAATATCATTGAGCTCATTTTTATACTAGAAGTGAATATGATCATTTTCTACAAATTCTAATTATCAATATTTCTATATGTAAGGGTAAGATTGTGTGCACTCAATTGTTTATTACCTTTTTTGATTATTTTGTACGTTTTAATGCTAGTTTTGAATGTTCTCAACACAAAATGACACGATGAAGACAAATAATCTGGCAATAAATCAGAAAATAACATAATCCTTAATAGAATTTTAAGCATATTTAAAAATAGTCTTTAAGAAATACCTCTATCACTTGGCAGCAGATATGTGTAGCCCATGCTCGTCGTAAAACGTTAATCAACGGCTGGAATCTGGTCAAGAAGATGCAAACACAAGAGAGAGCTTGAGGTTGGATTTTTTGGAGTTTTCCTCCTTTCCTCTTCTGCGGTGCACACCCACACAATCCACAATAATGGCAAACATGCCAATTGGAGAGTGAGCCGGGTTTTTCCAATAGAAAAATGAAGAGGGTTTGTGGCCTAATGAGTTGACCAAATACTGTGAAAGAGGGAACCTCAGGTCTCAAGCATATTATAGATTAAATTGTTCATCTAATTTGTTAGAAAACGAGTATGCAGTGAAATTTTAAAATTTTTGAATCACAGTATTTCCAAAATACATGTTAGACACGTTATATACATAAATTAATGACAGATCTTACTAACCTCTCTTGTATACCAAAGTGGGCTCAAATCTGTGTAGAGAAGAATATTCTAAAAGAGTCTTAACCAACTAGTCTTTTTTGTTATTCTCTATCAATGATCTGAGTGTGGGTGGTCATATGTCGTACAGCTCTTTCTTTGGTGACTCTTCTTCCAACCACTTAGAAAGACCTAGAGCTAAAGTTCTTAATGTTGAACAATAGTTCTGAAGGAGTTTTAGAGTGTTTCAAACTAGAGTACTCACTCTATACTTTTTCACTAATCTAAAAAACTAAAAATACTCACATCCTATATATAGTAGTTGAATCTAGGGTTAATTTTATAAGATAAAGCCTCAAAATTTAAATCTGGAGAAACTTCTAATGAAAAACATGTCTAATACGTGTATATAGATTATCACAAGATCGGCAGAATGAACTGGATGATCAGCCTTCTGAACTTACTCTATCGGTAAGTGGAACTAATGCATAGTCTACCGAATTTGCGATAATTTGATCCTTTAGAATAACTTATTTTCCACTAGAGATTTTTCGATAGAGCATCAATTTTAATTCAAATAACACGATAGAAAAGTTATCTGATCAAAACAGTCATATCTAGATAATCTCATAAAAAATAAAATATTATCCAAATAATTTAAAATATTTATCTTGAATTAATTCAACCGATAAAATAATATGAATCATTAAATCTGATCTTATTGAAGTTCAGCCAATCTAATAATTTAACATAAGTCACTAATATGTAGAAAAATCATACCGTATCGTTACATGATTTATTATAAGCTGACAAAGGAGACCCGATGGACATACATAGTTCAAGCTCCTATAATTATAAAATACAATATCTTAGAAATATATTTTATAATTATCAACTCAAACGCTATTTCACTAAAAGCTTAGAGTTGCACTCTCGAACAATATAAAATTACAAAGCTTTAATAAGCTAATCGTCCATGGCATATTATAATGTGTTACATCCTTATAGGATATTCATAATTGGCTCAAGAGTAAATTTCGTTTTACCTTATCGATTATTAAGGATATTCATAGTCTAGAAATTTTTGAGTATTGATAAAGAGACAAGGGTGTCTATTCATGAGCACACACAAGCGTTGTAACTCATGCAACTTTACGTATAAAGGTGTCCTTTCATGAAACAAAATAAATATTATAACAGATATGCCTGTTTGTAATAAATATTTAGTTTTGTATAATAGCATACAACTAAACAACATAATAGTTCAAAACGATTCAAAAGCACATACTTTAAAATATTAACAAAAATCGAGGCGCAGTGCAAACTTCAAGTTTCCAGCACCGCAACGCTACACGCTAATCCCAAACACTTAGTATGTGCATGCTTCCTTATTTTCTTATGTGACCTTTGACTTTAAACATTTGAGAGACATATTACAATCTCTCTTATATGTTCGGTCTCTATAAGTTTAAATCTTCAATTTGTGGAATCTGATGTATTGATATTCATCCAAGCTATAAAGAGTTTATCTTCTTTTTGTAAAGATTTTGAAGTGTTATTGTTGTATCTAGTGTATATATTTTTCAAGACCTAAGTCATGTCATGTGTTTAAGGAATTAATTAACTTTGTATTTGGGAACTTGGTTTGAGCCAAAATTTTTTGTTTAAATACTATAACATGAAAAGGCTTTATACTGTAGCTGCTTTGCTTCGTACTGTAATATGTAAGAACTTTATATTGTAAATAATCCAAACTGAATCAATTGGCTTGAAATAATGTGTCAAACACCTTATAAGGTTGCCATTATTTGACTATTTATGCTCTTAATATAGACAATAAGCTTATTTGGAGGGAACTCTTGTAAAATCTGTTATTGTATCATTCTTTTTTTTTAGCAAAATAGTAACTTCCATTAAAGAAAACTTAAAAAAAGGTGTTTTTGGCTTTTGGGTAAATTTCTCGCATCACTTTATATGTCCGCTTCATTCTAGGATTATTCTTTAGATTTGTTTAGAAGAATGGTGGGAACCAGTAGTTAAAACCACTTTTACTGTAGCACGTGAGAGCTTTACACTGTAAAAATTTTTTTAATCGTTACTATAGCATGTGAGAGATTCCCACCACTCAACCAAACAGCCGTTTATTGTTTAATCTTTTTTTTTGAAATGAATTGATTGTTCAACAGCCTAAAAAAAAGGTTTTTTCTTTAGCGTCCTTATTATTATTTTTTTATAGGATGTTTGAAAGGGAGGTAGAAATTATTGATTAGAACTACTTTTACTAGCATACAAGAACTTTATATTGTAGCGATTTTTTTAATTGTTAGTATGAGAAAACTTTATATAATTTATAACTAAAAAATGTTATAGAAATTATTTTTTGCTAAACAGGGGTTAATTTTCAATTTGTTTCGGTTTTTTCCAACTGGCTTAAAAAAAAAAAAAACTGTCGTCCCTCGTTCTTTCCTTTGTATCTTATGTAGTCGTTGCCCATTTCTCTTGTCGTTTCATAGTCTTTTTGTCGTTTTCATCTTATAGATTTAAAAACATAATCCCATCCGTATCTTCTCTCTCCTCGACGACTCCACAGCCCTTATTGTCCCTATCTCCCTCCCTCTCCTCGCCGTCCCGACCCTCCACCGTCACCGCCGCTGTCGCCAGAGCCTCTCATAGAATCGCTCCCTCTCGTGTGATTCTTGGAAGAGCGATTAGTTTCTTCTCAATCCTGTTCTTTGATTTGTTATTTTCTTTGTTTGGTTTCTGATCAAAGGAAGATTATATATAGAAAAAGAGTGAAACTTTCAAGTTTTAGTATTCCTCTTTTGTTCTTGCTTCACCTGCGAAGTTCTAACCTTGGTTCG
>CAMOHE010053718.1:0-48857 GCA_946598075.1 Artocarpus hirsutus
TTCATAATACTCATACTTTTCATAAAATTCATCATGTTGTAGGTGAGAATGTACTTACTTCAATAAGCTTACTTAACCTTAACTTGTAGGTGACGACGCTGCGGTCTCGATGTGCTCACTTCTCATTGTGTTCATGTCATACATTCATAAAATGGCAATTAACATTTATTTTCAAAGAATTAATTACCACAACTTAACATCCATTTCATATAACATCACATACACATTTATTTCTTAAAACATACATTTACAACATATTTCATTAACTTTAAAACATTTAAATAAAACTATCAACACAATTACATTTCTGACCTTCAAGAATTAAAAATTTAATAACTTAACATACACACATAATTAGAACACCAAATTTTGTAAGAACAAAGTTAACATATATATACATTACCATGATTTTTCTTTAGTCTCAAAAATTCCATTTACTATCTCAAACAAGTCATACAACTTATATACCAAAATCTGCCTATAACAATAACACAGTCTTAACTCAGGTCTATTTATCACATTTTCATGCCATAGAAAAATCTACAAAAATTATCACAAATATTAGACACCTAGGATTATAACATATCCAAAAATTAGCTTTAAATAAAATCTATATAATCCAATACATGCATTAAAAGACAGAGGCAATAATAATTTTCATTGTGTCAGGCAGTAAGTTTCATACATTTTTCATATTCCAATAAATTAAATAAAATTACTATGACCCCAAAATTCATATTACAAGTCATTAACATATAATTACAAAACCACAAAATTTCACATCACCAAATAAAAATCATTAAGTCATTCAAAACTTCATTCAATAATAATCCCTCAATTTCATGGATAAAACAGTCCTAAAAATCTAGTTACAATAAAAATTCCATAACACATAAAATATTAATCAAACAATCACCAAATTTTCCAGTCTAATACTTAACATATAGATAAACATATTCACCAAATTTCATGGAAAATAACCTTAATTTGCACTATGAACAAAAATGATATTTTTATGTTATGAGGTGCAGAACATGATTATTTAATATCTTAGCCTACATAACACCAAATGGCACAAAATTTGGAGCAACATCACGTAACATATTCATGAAAATCATATTAAAATTTCAGAGCAAATGAAAATTTGTAAGCAAAGATATAAGGGTCGGAACATAGAGACAATTCAACATTACTATTTAACATAAATCAGCAGTGAGTGAGAGAGAGAAGAAAATTCATAACTTTTCATAGAAAAATCCAATTTAGGCGAAATTTTGAGGGTTAACACATAACACATACATGAATAACATACTTAAAATTCAGAGTAAAATGAAATTTCTAGACTAAGATATAGTAGTCGGATTAAGGAGAGAGAGAAAATTTCAGAAATACCAAAAATTAAACTCTTACCTTAAAACGAATTCTCTTCAAACTCCTTCGAATTAACCCAAAGAAATTTCAATATTTCTTTTAATTGTTTGCAAGAGAAATGAGGGAGAGAAGAAAAAGAAAAAAAACGTGTAGAGAAAGAGAGAGAAAAGAAAAATGTCTTAGAGAAATTTGAGTGTGGGAAATTCACGTGAATGAGAAAAAAAATAAGAGGGAATGTCTGTACTATAATTTCAGAAATCCTTTGATTAAAATTAGGCAATTACACATGAAAATGGAGGGAATTAAGGAAAATCATTTGATTCAACTCCACTTACCATATTTCACAATTTCAAAAGAGGAAATCATATTTAATTAATCAAATCAACTAAAAGTCAAATAATTTATTTCCTAAAATGAGAAAATCAATCAAAAAATATGCCAATCAATCAACAATCATTATCCAATCACATAATCATCATTGTCACAAATTTTTGGAGATTTCTACTGACTGCTCATCAGCTGTCATCGGCCTGCCGATGTCCCACTTTGGCCTGTCGATTTCTAAAGTCCGGCCTACCGATGATATACCATCGGCCTGCCATTTTGAGGGGGTCATTTTGGCCTATCGAACTAAATGGTCCTGCCTGCCGATCTAGCCTAACATACCAAAATTCATCAAAACATTAAAATTATCATAAAAATTAAGATTAAACATATAACATTAATAACATGAACACTTTGAGCACATCAATTCCACATGAGTGTCACCTCTCATAACACTTAAAATAAAATGGTTAGCACCATATATAATAACACATATCATAAAATAATTACTTAATGTCGTTACACATTTGTCATAAACTGATACATGAAAATCGGCGGGTGTTACATTAGTTTAGAAAGGTGATGTATTAAACAAATGGCATATGAGTATGGGAAACTTAATTAGTGTGTAAAGTATTATTTGGAGTTATAGGCATGAAACGGTAAGATCAGAGAAAGTGACATAGTGGCTACCTTGAGAAAAGTATAAAATAGGATATCCTTACTTAGATTTATGGCCCTGAAAATTATAAAAGTATACTTTCTAGGCTTCACTTAACTGCCAGAAATACCATAATCGAACACTCGTAGCCTAAGTTAGGTGATTTCAAAATTCAGGCAAGTTACAACATTTCTGCAAAAAAAATAATTCTATAGTAAGAATTTCACATGTTTTTGGAGACTTCAATGGAGTTGAAATTTAGCATATCCTTTATGAAAATGTTAGGGAAGTATATTAAGAAAGGATGTAAGTTGATGTCCTTGTTGAGGTCTAGAGGCATCAAGTACAAGTCGAATGTGAGAAGCAAGAAGAAGAAAGGGTTCAACTTAGGCCTCCACCTTGAAGCTAGAAGTGAAGGTGTTGAAAATATTGCTAGTTGCTCTAGGGAAGCATTGATGTTGAGGCTTATGTCCCATGCCTTCCTAGTATCAAGCCATAGATAAATAACTAAAAGGTTAGAAGACATAACCATTTATTTTGAGGACATAAACAATCCTTTGTCTCTTGAGGCTCTCAGTTTGTCGACTAGTAGTGAACAAGACAAACCTCCACAAATTAGGGTCGTGGTAATAATGAAGCAAGATCCTTAGCAATTACTTCCCCCTCCACCCCTACCGCTGATAATACAGGTAAGGGGCTTGTATTTCTAGAGAAAAAGGCAAAAGGCCCATGGAGAAAGAAGAATCATCGAGGAATATGAGGACCCAATGGTTGAACATGTTGGAGGACTTTTGCTAATCGATTTGAAATAAGCTGCTATGAGAGGATCTTAACGAGCTTCCCCATCAAAAACTATGACTTTTTTATTGCTAGTGGTTTGGGGTTTAGGAAGATCCAATCATCAAATGGATTTAGGAATCTATTTACTATTATCACTCTAAACATATATATGGTGATGATGATGATGGAGCAATGGTTTGAAAATTTAGATAATAGGACTTTAGTGTTGGGAATTAAGAAACAAATTCCTTGAGCAACTAGATTAATGGAGCGAAATGAAGTGAAAAAGAACACACAGTATTTAGCATGGTTTAAGGCTAGCAATTCGGGTCCACGGGTCGGGTTGAGCCCTTATTTAAATAATCAATACGCCAACCTGAACCCGACCCGTGACCTGACAGGTCAAAAAAAGCCCAACCCAGACACGACCTAACATGTAGACTGATTGACCCAACCTGACCCGTGCAACCTGCCAATATGCTACTTTGAGCATGTTCGTGTTGACACGACACACTGACCCGCTAAACCCGATGACCCGCTAAACCTGATGACCCGCAACACAATAGACCTAACAATAAGCCTACAAAATAAACAATAACCCAATAAAACAAAATCATCAAAAAAGTTAACAAAACTTTGTATAAGTTTAACAAAAACCAATATGTTAGAAATTATAATCATGTCAAGTTAGATATACAACAAATGTTAGACTAATTTGACACATTAAAATTAATTTCAGGTTATATGGGTTGCATTAAGGTCACACGAGTTCAATTTAGGTTACATAAGTTGATTAACAATTTTTGGGTAAACATGATTTTGACACATTTTTGGCGAGTTATTTTGGGTTGATTTCATATTGATTCGGGTCGACCCGAACCCAACCTGTTTTTTATGCGGGTCAGGCGGGTTCGACCTAATTCCAACCTGAGGCCTATTTTTCTAACCCTAACCTACATTTTTCGTATCGGGTTCATGTCATATCATCGTGTAGTAACCCTAATTGCCGGCCCTAGCGTGGTTCACCCAATTTAGGCTATATGCATAGGCTGCTACAGATCTTTTACTAAGGGAGAAATGTACAAGTGTTTATGACACTCATAACCTCACAAACTCACAAACCCAATTACACCCAAGAAAATTGTTCTCAATTTTCTTTCAAGCTTTCTATGTAAAGCTTAATGTTTTCTTTCAATGATGGGACGATAGGAATGAATACAATGACTAGAATTTATAGCAATAAGTACCCTCCTCCTTTTACCTAATTTCACTCAAAAATGTCAAATAAATTGGGCTTGTTAGGTACCACCATTTTTTACTATTTTGTTCAAAGGTGGTAGGCAACCACAATTTGAGACTTGCCTCCTTTCTTGACAATCTAGAATGGTGGGCTATCTACCATTCAAGAATCTCCCACTTAAAGACTGATTTCAATCTGTCTTTACACCTTGATTATTTGCAGCGGCACTTCCTTGTTTTCTTATCCTTGTAGACTGACTAAAGCTGAACACGGCTTCAACTTTTCAATGCTTACCATCTTTCTCAACATATTAGCTGGATTTTGAGTTCCACTAATCTTTTGAAGTTTTAAAATCCCATTTTCTAGAAGTGACCAAATAAAATGATATCACACCTATATGTGCTTTTTTTTTGGAATGGAAAGACAAATTCTTTGCAAATTGTATTGCATTGTAGCTGTCACTATATAAGACTTGTCTTCTTGTTTCTTGCCAAGTTCTTCTAAGAAACCTTAAAGCCAAATTATTTCTTTGCTGGCTTCTATGATAGCAACATATTTTGCTTTTATCATAGAGAGAGCAGCGATTTTTTGCATCTAAGAAACCAATTCGCTATTGTGCCTCCTAGAGTATCGACATTCCTTGTAGTGCTCTTTCTATTATTGTCACTTTCAACCAAATCAGCATCCATATAGCCTGTTAGTGTCATATCTCCACTTATGAAACAAAGTGCATTACCTGTGGTACCTGTAGATATCTAAGCATCCATTTTACAGCTTCCTAGTGTACTTTACCTAGATTATTCATGTACCTGTTAATAGCTCTCACTGCGTGTGCCATGTCTGGTCTAGTCCAAACCATGCATACATCAGACTTTCTATAGCTAAGGCATACAGAGCCATTTCCATGTGTGTACACTCTTCCTTTGTCTTTGGTGACTGTTCCTTGGAGAGTCTAAAATGAACACCTAATAGAGTGCTTATTGGTTTAGCATCCTGCATGTTGAACCTAAAGAATACCTTGTTGATGTACACATCTTGTGACAACATCGAAGTCCTTGACTTTCTGTCTTTGTTAATCCTCATCCTAAGAATTTGCTTTACAGTGCCAAGATATTTCATTGAAAAATGGTTTGACAATTCTAGCTTCAAATTATTGATTAGTTGCATGTCAGATCCTACAACTAACACATCATCTATATAGAGTAGTAGAATAATAATGCTATTATTGAACCTCTTATGTAGCACCCCGAAGTTAATTAAGTATAATTAGAGTGTTAAATGGTGGATTAGTGTGCCATTATAATTATTTTAAACTTAACTAGATCATTTTGTGAAATTTTTAAATTAATGTCATTTTGATTCTTTTAATGACTTTTAATTATTTTTAATTATTTTTAAGTGCTATTTTAAATTTTTAAACAAAACAATTTGTCAAACGACCAACATGTCCCTTTTGAAAAACCACGTGCTGTACACACGGTTTTCCTTCACTAGTTTTGTCTTCCTTTCCTCTATTTATTTAACTCTTCCTCTCTCTCTTCTCATTTCTCACTCGTCCACTCTCTCTCCTCTCTCACTCTCTCGGCCACTCTCACTCTCTCTCATTTTCTCTTTGAAATTTCAAACCAAATTTCAATTTCAAGCTTTGGGTTAGAAGATTGAAGGCTTGGGAATGAGATTCAATAACAAAAACATCGTTTTCAAGCTTCGATTCAAGGTTAGTTTTTAAAATTCAAAAGTTTTTCAATTTTTTAAATTTTATTGCATTTTGGGATCTAAGCAATTTTGAGCTTAGAAGAGCTTTGATCTAGCTTAGAGTAACTTAGATTAACTAGGATTAAAACTTTATTTCATCAAAAACGGATTGAAATCAAAATTTTTCATTTTTTCCTCTATTTTCTCTATTTTTGGATTTTTGTGAAAATCATGTTTAAAACTTGTTTTAATTCATTAAAAATTGTTCTACTATGATTTTCTATTGTTTGTGATGATTACCCATACCTGAGAATTGAGAAAACATGTTGAAATTGAGAATTTGAATTCGGGATGTCGAGAACCCGTGCGTGAAAAATTCTAGAATTTTTCCAGATCGGCATGCCAAACTTCATGTTCGGCAGGCCGGATTCAAGGGATCGGCAGGCCGGATTCATCCGACCGGTAGGCCAAACCTGGAGATGTTCAGCCGACCGGACCTGCTCTTCCGGCAGGCCGAACCAGGGCGACTGGCAGGCCGGTCGGGCGTAGTGCAATTTTGTGATTTTTCACATGTTTTTACTGTTTTGAACCCCGAATTAAATTCTAACTTTATAAAATGATTTTATAAACCAAAAAGGGCACACTAGGACACCATGAGATGATTTAATACCATAGGATACCTCGAGTTAGATACTAATGAACTAAGTTACTATGCATTTAGGATTTGTACGTGGATCCACGGAGCTAACGTATAGTGGACCGGGATTACGGTGTGGGACACCGACACGGATGTCGAGGTAGGACTTTTACCCCTTCTTTGGTAGCCCTATTTCAAAATGATTTAAGCCAAAAATAGATTTTTATCAAATGTTTTCGATGACTGATTGGGAAATGATTTTGTTTAAATAACCTTACAGGTGGTTACTTGAGAAATGTTCATAATGAACTTCATAATAAATGTAAATGATTATGTTTGGTAGAAAGAGATTTTAATAATCATGAAAAGATATATATATTTTGGGGCATGATGCCATATCAGAGATGGGGTCATGTAGTGAACGACCTTGGGGGCAGGTCCCGAAACTCAGTTGGGCCACTACGATGGTGAATTATATGTGGTTTGCCCAGGAAAAGAAAATGGTATTCTTTCTGGTCGACCTATTTGAATTGTTTTGGTAAGATTATATTTTTATTAAATTCTCATTTAATTATTTATTTGTTTAATTATTCTAGCTCGTTTTCTATGTATTTATCTGATTTACGAAATTCCTTTTAAAGTTGAATAATTTCCAAATATAGTCCTACTGAGACTTTCGCTCACGATTTATTTGTTTTAAAATCTTAACCCTAGGTGAACATCAGCTTAGGTTCAGAGAAGAGTCCGCTGACCGGACTTACAATTAGTAGAAGATTCGGGTAGGTTGTGCTGTAGCATGTAAGACATGTAAACTTTTATCCTTCTTTTTATTTGGACTGTGGTTATATTGTAATATTGTCAGTACTATATGTGTGTGCACAATATGTGGGCCAATGGGACCCATACTCATTCCACCTCATATTTAAATATTTTTAATGTTCTTTTATTTGCTTAATTATTATAATGGTTTATTTTAATTCCTTAAATTATTCTATTTAAACGATTTTAAAATTATCTCATTTTTATTTATAAATTTAATTCTAAAACCCTATTTTCAACTAAATCTTTATTTAATTAACTTAATTAAACCACCACGTCACCTCCCGTACTCCGGGGCGTGACATCTTAATGTAGCAGCAATGATCTACTTAACACCTTATGGAACCGCCACTGCTCATGAAGTTATCAAACTTCTTGTACCATTGTCTTGGAGCTTGTTTTAAGCCATACAAGCATTTTTTCAACCTGCAAACTAGGTTTCCCTAGCCTACTTCTATGAAGCTTTCGGGTTGCTTCATATAAATTTCTCCTCCAAATCACCATGAAAGAAAGCTGTATTTACATCTAATCGCTCAAAATGTAAGTTTACTACAGTTATAATTTTCAACACTAGTCTAATAGTGGTCAACTTCACGAGTGGAGAGAAAATGTTTGTGTAGTCAATGCATTTTTTTACTGAAAACCTTTTACCACCAATCTTGCCTTCTAGTGTTTGCTTCCATCATGCTCTTCTTTGATCCTGAACACGCACTTGTTATAGAGAGCTTTCTTGTCTTTCGGTAGTTCAGTTAGTTCCTACGTTTGATTTGACATGAGTGAGTCCATCTCATCTTTCATAGCAGACTCCTACTTGATTGAATCTTCTACTTGTATCACTTCACCATAACTCCCTGGTTCTCCATTGTCAGTCAACAATAATAATGCAAAGAAGGCAAATAGCGTTGTACTAGTTTAGAAATTCTACTTGAGCGTGTCACCACTGGATTGTATGGTTCTTATTTAGAAACTTTAGGCTCAAGGTCATGTTGATCTTCTAGTTGAACATTTGTCTCAGATACATATTCCAACTCAACAAATTCTTTCCTTTCAATATTATCATTGGGGCTACTAGATTCTCCACTTGACTTGTCTTTGTATGTTACTTTCTCATTGAAAATGACATCTTCACTTTTGATGACTTTTTGATTTTTGTAGTCCTAAAATTGGTATCCAAATTCATCACTATTATATCCAATAGAAGCATATTTTTTGGACTTTGCATCAAGTTTACTTCTTTCAACAGAATCTATGTGAACATAAGAGATACAACCAAACACTTTTAAGTATGAAAGGTTTGCCTCTTTTTTGTCCTAAACTGTTTTAGGTAACCTTCAATCCAAAGGAACTAAGGGCCTATGATTTATCAAGTAGGCTACAGTTTTGATGGCTTCTACCCATAGCATCTTGGGTAAGCCTGCATGTAGCTCATGCCTCTGGCACATTCATTTAGAGTTCTATTGTCTTCTTCATTCTGATCCTGTTTATAGCATAAAATTCTCTGAATCTTCGATCTCTATGTTATCCTCCATCATTGGATCAGACACTTTACTTTTAAGCCAGTTTCATTTTCCACCATGGCTTTCTATTTTTTGAATGCATCAAAGATTTTTGACTTTCTTTTTAGGAAATAAACCTACGCCTTTCTTGTTGAGTCATCAATAAAAGTGACATAGTATAATGAGCCTCCAAGAGATCAAACAGGAAATGTCCCTATACATCTGTGTGGATTAGCTCTAACTTTTTTTGCCTTGGGTATCTTGCCAACTTTTGAGAAACTGACCTTCTTTTGTTTTCTGAAGATACAGTTCTTGCATAGACCGACATCTATAGATTTTATATCTATTAGCTTTCCCTTTGATAGAAGTGTCCTCATCCCTTTCTCGCTCATACGTCTAAGCCTTTGGTACCATAGACTTGACTTATTTCTAGCATATGCAACTGCAATGGTATTCTCAAAGTTTAAGGTTATGTAGAGAGTACCATCCTTTTTCCTACAAGCTACAACAAGAGCTCTCTTGGTAATCTTCCATTCACAACCTGAAAAGGTTGTATCGTAACCATCTCCATAAAGCTATCCTATTGAGATCAATTTCCCTTTTAGAACAAGAATATGTCTCACATTGTTTAGCTTGCACATAGTTCTATTTGGCAGCTTTATTCTAATGTCTCTTTTTCCCACAATATCCAAGGTCTCATCATCAGCCAGATGAACCTCCCAGAGATCACCGCTAACATAATTTTCCTTGATTTCTTGGCATGGGGTAGAGTGAAAAGATGCCTCTGAATACAAAATCCAAGATTCAATTAGACTAGTAGCGCTCAAAATCAGAGCATCACTACTATCTTTAGTTACATTGGCTGAATCTTTTGCACCATTATTCTTCTTTGGTGCTCGACAGTTACATTGACTGAATCCGTTGCACCATTATTCTTCTTTGGTGCTCAACAGTCCTTTTTAAGATGACCATTCTTGTCATAATTGTAGCAACTAGCTTATGTTTTTCTAGATCTAGACTTGCCCCATTTAGACTTGGATGTGCTCCAATAAGAGTTTTTTTTTCAAAAGTTCTCCCTCTTGATTCCGTGTGCAAAGGGGAAGAAGTTGATGCTTTAGCACCTAATTCTCTTCGATAGATTTCTTCACTTAAGGCTAAGTCACGAATATTATTGAATTGTAATTTTGTGTTCTCAAAAGAGTTATTAGCTACCGTCACTATGGCATTCTAGCTTTCTGGTAATGAGGACAAGAAAATTAATGCTTGAATTTCATCATCGAATTCAATTTTGATAGAACTCAATTGGGTTATGATGGAATTGAGTTCATTGATATGATCAGCAATAGAAGCACCTTTCGACATTTGCAAGTTGAACAACTTCTTCATCAAGTGAACTTTATTTACCATCGATGGCTTCCTGTGCATCATTTAAAGCGTTGCCATAAGACCTGCTGTGGTCTTCTCCTTTGCCATGTAGAAAGCAACATTGTAGGATAACGTTAGTCGAATTACACCTAGAGCTTGTCTATCGAGGAGAGCCCATTCATTATCACTTATATCTAATGGCTTCTTGCCTGAGAGAGGCTGGTACAACTTTTTCTAATATAGGTAATCTTAAATCTACATTTTTCATAATCCAAAGTTTACACCATCGAATTTATCAATTTCAATCTTCCCTTCATCTCCGGCCATCACTCCTACTCAAATATAGTTCTTTTAGATCATTTGAGTATTCATACGAGCCACAGTCAATTAGAACAATATTGTCAACAGGCCGGTACAGCCGACAAAATGTTACATTCATAGGTTTTACTATTCATATGAATAGTAGCTTCACAAAAATTTGACAAAATAAACTTTGTCATCACCACCAAAGCTCTAGTACTAGTTGTTAGGAATTAAGAAAAAAATTCCCCAAGCAACTACATTAATAGAATGAAATAAAGTGAAAAAAAAGCACACAATATTTAGTGTAATTCACCCAATTTAAACTATGTCCACAGACTACTGTAGATCTTTTACTAAGAGAGAAATATACAAGTATTTACAGCACTCAAAACCTCACAAACTTACAAACACAATTACACATAAGAAAATTGCTCTCAATTTTCTCTCAAGCCTTTTATGTAAAGCTTAATGTTTTCTCTCAATGAAGGGATGATAGGAATGAATAAAATGGCTGGTATTTATAGCCATAAGCACCCTCCTCTTTTTACCTAATTTTACTCAAAAATGTCAAATAAATTGGGCTAGTTAGATACCACTGTTTTTGATCACTTTGTTTAAATGTTGTTGGCAACCATAATTTGCAACTTGCTTCCTTTCTTGATAATCTAGAATGGTGGGCTACCTACCGTTCATCATTTAGAGATGCTGATTGCACAATCCACTTGAATTTTGAACCTATGTGGCACCAAATTTCTTCTTAGGCGAGATTTCTGTGAGCAATTAGAACATGTACAGACAAAGCTGAAGGAGAAGGTTGGCGGTCGCAAAGCTGAGAATAGTACTTTTCAAAGTGAGGTCGTACTGAAGGATTCGATTCTTGTTCATCAAGAGATTGAAATTGTTGTTTTGAAAGCGAATGTGCCTAGGTCTAAATGTTAAGTTAGGGATGCTAAAGCCAAGAACTACTGCTTATGAGAATCTAAGGATATAACAAGGCAACCTTTCCGTCAATAGATTGAGGTGGAGAAGGCAAAGGCATACCGCTTAGGATATGAAAAGGGTAGGTGGACTTTTGGATCTTTAGCTAGTGTGCCAGAGCTACAAAGCTTCATGAAAGGCTTGATCATTAGGACTAGTCAATGTGACTGGAAGTTGGCAACTATGATGTCAACTACTACTTATTGAAGAAGAAGGATGAGATATTGGTAAAACAGACAACTAGATTGCCGCTGAGACCTACTCCTACGAGTGGGTTAACAATTCATGATGCTGCTCTAACCAATGTGGCCTCCCCTACTGGTCAAGTTTAATATATTGTTGCTTGTTTTAATGCAAAGGGATAGCCTTGAAATGTCGAGAGTTAAAATGTCGTTCCTACTCGATTCGCTAGTTGAGGGAATGTCAATCAGCTGGTAGGTTAAAACAACTTAAGCTCTCCTTGCTTGTTTTAGGATGCTTTATATTAGCCAAGGTAATCTATTGACCATTTATTATACTTAGGTTAGCAGGGAAATCAATTCCTTAACCTCAAGGATAAGCAAGATCGGTCGATGATGACTTGACTGTCATAGCTTTTCATCAACCGAGGGAAAGATTTTGAGACTTTAGCCCTCTTTTTAGTAAATTCTCAACCAGCTCTTTACCTATTAGTTCCTTTCTTTTTTGATATAGAGTTTCCATCATTTCTTTTTTGCTTTATCTCCTCTTTTTTTTTTTTTCTTTGAATATTTACAGTATTTTGGCTTTACGAGGCAAACTTCAAGACAATTGTTTAACATCAAATTCCAAACTCTTTTTAGGTACTAAATCTATATATTTGGTAAATTAACTTGTCTAGTGCTTTTTACCAAGTTTGTGCATATCTAGTTTACTATAGCCATGTGATCTTCTAGTGACAAGGTCATGGAATCTCTGATTTGAAAGAGATCTTCAATTGACAGTGCTTTTGAAAAACTATTTTTAACTTGGTTAAGGGATAACTATGCAATTATATTCGATGATCTTTCGCCTATAAATAGAAGCATAAGTTCATTTTCTTTGTAATATTTTCTAGGGATACACGGCCTTAGTGAGGAGGATTAGATCTAGAAGTTCATGTCTTTTAATTGATTTATGGGGTCAAAATCTTGCATTAGGGGCTTGGTTATGCTAACGGCCTTTCGCATGTTGTTCTCATTAATGATTTTTGTTTTGAAGATAGACTGTTACATTACCAAAAATAAGTGATTTGAAGTATATAAAAATGGATAGGCTTGGGCTCTAGACATGAAATATAAATGTCTTGAATTGGATCATGATATGGCATGCGTTTTGTGTCTAGGTACCCAAGTTCATCTATTTTTGTTGTTTATATGATGATCAATCGTTGATTGGCGTTAACTGATCGCTTATCCTACACTAAGGGTTTGTGATACAAGCTCCCGTGGTTAAGCTATCATGAAAAATCTTGTTAGCTTGTATCCCAAATTCTTTGTTATAAGATAAAATGGTTAGACGTCGAGTTTTGCAAAGCGAGTGACAAGGTATGAACAGAAGCATTTGCTAATTAAATAGTGCCTGATTTTGTCTTTTTGGACTAGTATGCTTAACTGGTGTTTTCAAATTCATGGTTGAGACATAAATTTAAGGGCAAAGATGAATATATATCAAACTTTACTCTCATGAAGGAAAATTTAGTTGACAATTATGTTCAATCCTTCATTTCAATATTCGAAAAAGGCAAGTAATGGATGGGTCAATCCCTAAGATGTCATAAGGCCATGCAAAAACATCTTTGTTTTGTCATATAAATTCCATCAAAATTCCATCAAGGTTTTATAGTTGCCTTCTCCTAGTATAACTCATACTTGAACATTTCTGTCAGGTATGACATCATCGAGGGGAATTTCTATGAGTTTCTCAATCAAAATCCTTCTGTCAGGTTTGTCTTTTATACCCTTTCATGTGTGCTAGTAGATAGGCCTTTGGTTTGTATAAATCAACAATTAGGGGCTCGATGGCCTATCGACCGATGTCTTCATCGAAGGCCAAAGTGTAACACCGCTTTACATCCTTCTTGTTGCCTCAGATGTCAATAGTGTAAGTACCATCGGGAGAGGGGCAATGTATGACCTGGTGCAAAGTTAACACAATACCTTGCTTGTATCCAAGCTCGTCCCATAATGGCATTAAACGAGGATGGCGTGTTGACAACTATGAATTTAAGAGTCATAGTTTGTTCAGCAACAGTTATGGGTAGTGTTATCGACCTGAGCGGCAAATCCTTATGTTATAAATAAAAGTAAGTAAAGGTGAAGTATTGGGATTGACTTGCTTGAGGCTGAGACCTATATTCATAAATGCATCTTTGAAAAGTATGACGATAGTATTTCCCTCATAGATGATGATCCTGCTAATAAAAAAGTATCAATCTGCAACCCAATGATTAGTGGGTGTAAAGACAATAAGCATTGTTGGCTTCACTTGCTTGGAAACGAATTGGATATGATGGCCCTGAGCCTCGATCCTTTTCAAATTTTCATGTCGTTCATGTTCATTTGGTCCTTCAAATTTTTGTTGTCACTTTCTTTGAATGTGACCCAAAATGACTGGCACATACTTAAGAGTTGTACTAAATCCTGTAACTTGTTTGTCTTTGTCAACAGAAATGGGCGCTAGGTCTTTCTTGGTTACAGCCTTAGCAGTTTGCTGTGTGGAATCTTTTTATAGTAAGCAAGTTGGTCATTATCGATCATTGCCCAGATTTGGCTATTTAAAGATATGCATTCTTTAGTCAAGTGTCCATGATCCTTGTGGAATTGACAATATTTCATCTTGCCTTTCTTATAATTTGGTATACACAATAGTGTGGGGGTCGCTAAAAATCCCTCGATGCTTATGTTCCTCCGAAATACATTCTATGTTTGTTTTAAGTTCAAGTGACAATCGATTGTTATCATTATGTGGTGTTTTCAACCGTGTATTATATGGATTACCATTGTTGCCTGCATTAAAAGGTCGTTTCGATCTGGGTTTTTTGTGGACGCTTATCCCCTTAGAAATCTTTTTTGATAGTTAACTGGTTGATTATAGGTGGTTAACCATGTGATTAACAGTTAGTTAGACGTTAGTTGTTAAAGGTTAACTGATTAGTTATAGATAGTTAACAGTTTGTTAAGAATTACTTGTTACAAAGCTTAGATGTCATTTTAGACGTTTCCATATTGTAATTTATTTGGTCCTCTAGTCGTGATTTATATAAAAGGAAGACTCCGTATCTAGAATCAGTTGAATAAGAAATTTCATTTTTCCCTCCAATTCTTTTCTTCTCTTCTCTCTCACTCATCCTTTTCTTTCTCTCTCTAGAATCTGTTATGGTTTCAGAGCAATAATTTGGTGCTGATTGATCGTTGTGTCTTGATTCGTTTTAACCTATTCCAGCTTTGTTTGGAGATAAATTCTGCTATTGCTGCCTTTTGTTCTAGTTGCTTTCATGGAGTCCTTGAATTTTGGTGGTTCGATTACGTCGTCTAGCAAATCTAATATTAATGATCCCTTGAGTTCCTACTTCCTACATCATTCTGATTCACCTGGTCTTGCGCTTGTCTCACAACCATTGATAGGAGATAACTACGTCTTGGAGTCGTGTGATGCAAATAACGTTGTTGGCAAAGAACAAGTTAGGTTTTATTGATGGATCCATCAAGAAATCAGAAGGTACTGATCTAAATCTTGTTAATTCCTAGATTCAAAATAGTAATATAGTCATTTCTTAAATCTTGAATTCTGTTTCTAAAGAAATTTCTGCTAGTGTAATCTTTTTTGAATCTACATATGAGATTTTGTTGGATCTCAAAGATAGATTTCAACAAAGTAATGGTCCTCAAATTTTTCAATTATGTTGTGAATTAGCTAATCATAATCATGATCAAAACTCTGTAAGTGTTTACTTTAAAAAGCTAAAAACACTATGAGAAGAATTATTAAGTAATTTTAGGCCTACTTATAGTTGTGGGAAATGTACTTGTAGAGGTATTAAGGAACTAAATTTGTACTATCAAACGGAGTATACTATGTGTTGAAAAAACAGTACGTAGCGGAATTTTAAAATTTTTATATCAGAATATTTTTCAAAACATAAGTTTGACACACTATATGCATAAATTAATTAGATCTTACTAATCTCGTAAATGCAGAAAAGCTCCTGCAATCCGTGAAGCGATGTACATTCCAAAAGGACCTCGACCAACTAGTCTTCTTTGCTATTCTTTATCCATAATCAGTGTGTATATGGCACACTTGTTCAGCTCTTCCACCAAAGGACTCTTCTTCCAACCAATTGAGAAATACCTAAAACTATAGTTCGTGATTTGCAAACAACAGCTTTCTGGGGAGTTGTAGAGTCTCACTGGCAAAGTCTTACTTTTAATTTCTCAACTAATCTTAATAACAACGAGTCTTACTCCCCTTTATATCGAAGTTGGGCCTAGGAGTTAGTCCTTATTAGATAAGGCCTCAAAAATTCAAATTTGAATCAAATTAGAAATAATATCTGATATAATCCGTGTGAAAACACGTGATCTTTTTATCGCTCGGTTGGCAAGCCAAACTGTCAGATCGGCTTGCCAAACTTGCTCCATCAGTAGGTTGAACTTAAAGATTGGCCTATCAAACTTTCGATAGATGATCCATGTGAATCTTTTATTTCTCAACCAAGATTCGTATGATAAAGCCTTAGTTTTAACTCAAATAACCCAATAGAGAAGTTATATGATTAAAACAGTCATATCTAGATAATTTCTAGGAAAATATATATTCCTGATAATTCAACAAGTTTATCTTGAATTAATTCAAAATTAATCCAATTGATAAACAGACATAAATTATCTGATCCTGATAATTCAACAAGTATATCTTGAATTAATTTTCACAAAATTAATTCAATCGATAAACAGACATGAAATATCTAATCCTATCAAATTTTTGGCCAATCTGATAATTTAACACAAGTCACCAATTATTGAAAAAGCACGTCATATCATTATTGGATATTTATGAGCTAGCAAAGGGAACCTGATGAACCTGTATAGTTCATGCTCCCGATAATTATGAAACCCAATATCCTAGATTTACATTTCATAATTATCAACTCTAACGCTATTCCATTAACTATATAGAATTATGAAGTCCGTATAGCTAAGTCTCCAAGACACATCATAATGTATCGTATCCCCATAGGATTATCCATAATCGGCTTAAGGATAAGTTCTGTCTTACCTTTTCGATTGTTTTTCTCTTATGTTTCATTATCTCACAATCGAAAAACTTACCATCTAAAGACGGTATGCCATTCTATTACACCTATGTATCTAAATGGTTAAGTGCTTCAAATTTTCAATTACAAAATAACACATATAAAAGGATATCAACTACTCCTAAAGAGGAGCTATGGATTCCATATCTATGAATAATAGGCCTATGCTATCAAGAGTCATGCCTCCAACGTATCGACATGCGTACCACTATAAAATGTGGATGTCATCCTTTGGTACATTAAAAGACACAAGTTAAGATAATGGCCCCACTATCCATCTCAGGATTGAGATACAACACAAATGATTGTCTAAAGTGAATCAATTTGCCAAGACAAAATTATTAATCCAAATCAATTCACTTTATATCCCGATCCAACACATCGTCACCTATGATAATATGATAATGTTTTTATTTGTAGAGTCTACCTCCGATGGCTAAGACAAACCATCTCCTGTTAGGAATATAGACAAGATGACAATCTTTGTATGAATAAAGCGCCTAACTTTATTCCTTCGATTGTAAATCTTATGATTTAGACCTTCACCTTAAGAATTGTGTCTTTCGTATAATTTGTCCATTATATGCCTAATTCTTAAAGGTTTAGACTAATAGTCGTAGATTATTGTTTGCTTAACATGCATTCAACAAATATGAACTTAAAGAGGACAGGATTTGATATATAAATAATAAATAAATTCTTTATTGATAAAAATGTCTCCAAAAACATATTATATTTTTATTTCTTAGGGTATACATGTCCAACAATCTCCACTTGCACTAAGTAAGTAAATATGACAAATCTCGCACCTCATAGCTTCCACATGGCTCTAGAAGACTCTCCTAGTAAGTGTCTTCATGAATAAATTAGCTAAATTGTCGTTTGAAGCGATTTTGGACAAAGCAACATGCCTGACTTCTATGAAGTCCTTTATCATTTGATATTTTTGATCAATATGCTTACTCTTCTTATGAAATCATGGTTCTTTAGCATTAGTTACCGCCGTACTGTTATCACAGTATAGTGATATTGTTTTATCCATACCAGGAACTATCTCAAGATCCTCGAGGAACTTGCGGAGCCACAATGCTTCTTTTGAACCATCACTAGCTGCAAAATCCAAAGTGCAATCTTGCTTTACACTTCTCCAACTAATGGCACCGCCGTCCAGAGTAAACACAAAATTTGAAGTTGATCTACTACAATCTAGATAGGATTGAAAATCTGAATCAGCGTATCCTAGAGGAGTTAAGTTCTCACCCAAATACACAAGCATATACCCTCGAGTCATTCTTAGGTGCTTGAAAATATGCTTGATCGCAACCCAATGGTTTAGTCTCGGATCCACCTGAAATCGACTTACAATCCCAACCGTATAACAAATATCCAGTCATGTACAAAGCGTAACATATAGGAGACTACCAACTGTCAAGCATAAGGCACCTTTTTTATGTATTCTCTTGCTTCCTCAGACTTTGGAGAGTTTTGCTTAAAAAGAGTAATTCGACCTAAATAGTTGCTCATCTTTCTTGGAATCATGCATTGCAAACCTTTTGGGAATCTTATCTATGTATTTGGCCTACGATAAAGCTATTATTTTGTTTTTTCTATCTCGAAAGATCTAGATACTGAGAACAAAATTAGCCTCACCCAAGTCCTTCATGTCAAACTGCTTGGTCAACAATAATTTGACTGATGACAAAGCCCCAATGTCATTGCCAATTAGCAAAATGTCATCTACATAGAGCAGTAGAAAAACCATCTTCCCATCTTTAATGTATTTGTACACACATGGTTTGTGTACATTTTGTGTGAACCTATAAGTCTTGACCACTTGTGCAAATCTTATGTTCTAAGAACGGGAAGCCTATTTAAGTCCATATATTGACTTCAACAATTTACAAACCTTACCCTCTTGACCCTTGACCTTGAACTCATTTGGTTGTTCCATATAAATGGACTCATCAAGATAGCCATTTAGAAAAGTCATCTTAACATCCATCTACCAAATCTCATAGTCGAGCGTAGCAGCTATAGACAAGAGAATCCAGATAGACTTAAGTATGGCTACAGGCGAAAAGGTTTCCTCATAATCGATTCCTTCCTTTTGCGTGTATCCCCTAGCTACCAGTCTAGCCTTAAAGGTTTCGACCTTTTCATCTACTCCTCTTTTCCTCTTGTAGGTCCACTTACACTTTATGGGTTTTACCCCTTCGAGACGATCCACAAGCTCCCAGACCCGATTAGTCTCCATAGGCTTCATCTCTGTGTTCATGGACTCTGTCCAGAGTTTTAAATCAACATCCTCCATAGCCTCTACATAAGTGTAAGGATCCCGATCATGTTCATTCGGTTCAACTAAGAAGGACTCACTATTGAACATATACTGCTTGAGTTGACGCCTGATCCTCCCATCACGTCGAAGTCCCTTAGGTTGTTATTTAGGTTTGTTTTGTTTTTCTACACCAATTGGAGTAGTTTCTATTAGAACCCCTCGAGTGATTGAATCACTCATCAACTCCTTGAGCACCATTTTGCTTCGAGGCTTAAAGTTGTTCATGTAACTCTCCTCAAGGAAAGTTGCATTGGTTGAAACCATGACTTTATTTTCTTTTGGGTTATAAAAATAACCCCCTTTAGTCCCTTTTGGATGTCCTACAAACACACAAACTTTTGAATGTGCCTCCAAATTATTCGCATCTCTAAACAGGACTTGAGTTGGACATCCCCATGTGCGAATAGTTTAAGGATGTCTTCCTGCCTGTCCACAACTTGTGAGGAGTTTTAAGAACCGATTTTGAAGGCACATTGTTCAAAAGATAATATGCGATTTGTTCAAAAGATATCATGGACCTAACCTGCTGGTCTGCGATCATCGCCTGTCGGATATGAGGGATTGGCATGCCGACCGAGTAGAGATAACATTTTTCTAGAAAATACATCTTTTAATGCAATTTATCAATTTTATCCTCAACAATTTAAAAACATAAAATTAGAGACTCAGGAAATACCTGTGGAACGTTATCATCCATCCTCTAGACCCATCTTCTCCGAATAATTATTTAATTACATAATTCTTACAAATTTAAGATTAAATAATAATTCCTAGATGGAGATAAAAGTCTACCATCTAATTACATAAAAAACCTATATACACATTTTAATATCTAAGGAACCATAGCCTGTACAAATCAATTAATTAATTAAAAATCAAATAATAATTCAATAAATCATAATTAATTAATAAACATTCACCATATAATCCATGGCAACATATAAATATATAGAAACTCTAGAGTACCAACTCTTTAAAAAATTAAATTCAATCATAGGAGAGATCAAGATCACATAATTTGTACGTATAGGAAGATCACAAACTTGTAAATTTATGTAAAAACCTTGGCTTTGATACCAATTGTTGGAAAAACAGTATGCAGCAAAATTTTAAAACTAGAGTATTTTTTAAAACACAAGTTTGACACACTATATGCATAAATTAACTAGATCTTACTAGCCTCCTAAATGCAGAAAAGCTCCTGCAATCTGTGAAAAGATATGCATTTCAAAATGACCTCAACCAACTAACCTTCTTTGCTATTCTCTATCCACGATCGGTGTGTGTGTGGGCACTCTCGTACAGCTCTTCCACTACATGACTCTTTTTCCAACCAATCAAGAAACAATCAAAGCTATAGTTTGTGATTTGTAAACAACAGCTTTCTAGGGAGTTGTAGAGTCTCATTGGTAGAATCTCAATCTTGATTTCTCAACTGACTTGAAAAACAATGAGTCCACTCCCCTTTTTATAGAGGTTGGGCCTAGGAGTTAGTCCTTATCAGATAAGGCTTTGAAAATTAGATTTAGAATCAAATTAGGAAAAATATCGAATAAAATTTGCGTGAAATCTTTTTATCTCTCGGTCAGCAGGCCGAACTACCAAATTGGCCTACCAAACTTGCTTCATCAGTAGGTCGAACTTCAAGATCGGCCTACCAAACTTCCAATAAATGATCCTTGTAAATCTTTTATTTTCTACCTAAGATTTTTGGGATAGAGCTTCAGTTTTAATTCAAATAACCCAATAGAGAAGTTATTTGATTAAAACAGTCATATCTAGATAATTTCTAAGAAAATAAATATTCATGACAATTCAACAAATTTATCTTAAATTTATTCAAAATTAATCCAACCAATAAACATACATGAATTATCTAATCTTGATAATTCAACAAGTTTATCTTGAATTAATTTTTACAAAATTAATTCAACAGATAAATAGACATGAATTATCTAATCCTATTGGATTTTTAGCTAATCTAATAACTTGACACAAGTCAGCAATTATTAGAAAAGCACGCCGTATCATTATGGGATTTTTATGAGTTAGCAAAGGGGACCTGATGGACCTATATAGTTTAAGCTCCGAATAATCCCAGATATACAATTTATAATTATCAACTCAAATGCTACTTTACTTAAAGCTTAGAGCTGCACTCTCAAACTATATAAAATTACAAAATCCGTATAGCTAAGTGTTTAAGACATATCATAATATATCGTATTCCTATAGGATTATGTATAATCGGCTTTGGGATAAGTTATATCTTACCTTCTTGATTATTTTTCTCCTACATTCCATTATCTCACCATCGAAAAACTTACCATCCAAAGACGGTATACCATTCGATTACATTTATGTATCCAAATGGTTGAGTCCTCTAGTTTTTCAATTATAGGATAACGCATATAAGAGGATATCAACTACTACTAAAAAGGAGCTATGGATTCCATATCTATAAATAACAAGTCTACACTATCAAGAGTCATACCTCCAGCGTACCGGCATACGTACCACTATAAAATGTGGATGTCACCCTTTGGTATATCAAAATATACAAGTCATGACAATGGGCCCATTATCCATCTCAAGATTAAGATACAACACAAATTATTGTCTAAAGTGAATCAATTTGTCGAGACGAAATTTTTAATCCAAATCAATTCACTTTATGTCCCAATCCAACACATCGTCATCTATGACAATGTGCCAATGTTTCTATTCATGGAGTCTACCTCCGATGGCTAAGCAAACCATTACCTGTTATGGATATAGATAACATAACAATATTTGCATGAATAAAGTGCCCAACTTTATTCCCTCGATTGTGGATCTTATGATTTAGATCGTCATCTCAAGAATCGTGTTTTTTGCATAATCTATCCATCATATGCCCAATTTTTAAAGGTTTAGACCGACAGTCTTAGCCTTTTATTTGCTTAACATAAATTCAACAAATATGAATGTAAAGAGGATAAGATTTGGTATATAAATAATAAATAAATTCTTTATTGATAAAAATGTCTCTAATAACATATTACATTTTTACTTCTTAAGGTATAAATGTCCAACATTATGTCGTTTCTCATGGGATTAAATGAATCCTTTGCTCAAGTTATAGGACAACTGTTATTAATGGATCCACTTCCACCTATAAACAAAGTATTTTCTCTAATTTCACAAAAAGAAAGATAGAGAAAAATTGGTGTTCATAATAGTGGTGAATGAGAAAAATTGTTGTTCATAATAGTGGTGAATGTATTGCTAATTCTATGGCATTTGCTATGAGAAATGAGACTACTAAGAAGTTTGCTGCCAATGAGACTTCAACTGGTGAAGGATACAAGGATCGAAAGAGAGAGAGACCATTTTATACACACTGCAATTTTCATGGCCACATAGTGGAAAAATGTTATAAACTTCATGGATATCCTCCAAGTTTTAAACCAAGACAGAAGAATTTTTCTCAATCTTTTACTGCCCAAACTACTCACGTTAATCATGTTTTTAATCAATTTAGTTGTGAAGATAAGACCAATAATGATAGTGGAGTTTTTGGAGGGTTCATTCAAAATCTTAGCAATAACTAGTATCCATAGTTGCTGTCCATGCTATCCAGTCATCTTTCATCCACAATCAAACCCAACAAGCAACAAGATGTTCCCACTAGTTCACATTCTATAGGTACATGTTTGTCAGCATATTCTAATTCTACATTTCCTCTATGACACATTGGATAGTTAATTCGGGGGCTACTAAACATATTTGTTCAAATGCGAATGCTTTTATTTCTCTAGCTCCAATTAAGACTTGTATAGTCATATTACCAAATCATGATCAAATATCTATTAGTCTTAACAAGATGTTGAGATCAATTCACAATCGGTTCTCAAGGATGTATTATTTGTTCCACAATATAAGTTCAACTTGATGTCTGTTAGTGCCCTTACATTTAATTCATAGCTTGCAATTGGCTTTTTTCTTAATCATTTCATGATTCAGGAATTCAGTTCCAAAAAGATGATTGGTAAGGGTGAGAAAATCAAAGATCTGTATGCCTTTGAAGCAACAAGATTCATCACAAATAATTCAATACTTGTCAACAAAGTATTAGCTTGCATTTGGCACAACAGACTTGGACACTTATCATCCAAGAGATTAAAAGTTTTGAAACATCAACTGAATTTTGACAATTTCAGTTTCTCTAATATTGATCCTTGTTATGTTTGTCCACTTGCAAAACAAAGAAGATTGTCTTTTGTATCCAATAATCATGTTCCTACTCATTCTTGTCATAGATATTTTCTGACCTAAGTACATGACTATACACGTTTTACTTGGATATTCTTACTTAAACTGAAGTTAGATGTCTCTGAGGTTATTCCCAAGTTCTTTAGCAAGGTTGAAACTCAGTTTAATAGCAAGATCAAAGGTTGTAGATTTGAAAATGCTAAAGAATTAATATTCACAGAGTTTTTTAACAATAAAGGAGTTATGCTTTAGTTTTCTTGCATAGAAACTCCACAACAAAACTCTATGGCTGAGAGGAAACATCAGCATTTACTAAAAAGAGCTCCTGCCTTGTATTTTTAGCCTAGAGTTCCCATCCACTTTTGGGGCGATTGTGCCCTTATTACTACTTTTCTAATAAACTGAATCTATCATCTTTGATTCAGCACAAAACACATTATGAAGCACTATATAAGTCAGAAGTTGATTTCTCCAGATTCAATGTCTTTGGCTGCCTTGCCTTTACATCTAGTTTTACCTACTCATCGCACAAACTTCCAGCCTCGAGCTCGTATATGTGTGCTTCTTGGTTATCCCACTACCATTAAAAGTTATAGGTTGTTTAATGTGCAAACCAAATAGTGTTTTTTTTTTTCTAGAGATGGTATTTTCCATGAGGATGTTTTTCCTTTGTACTCAATTATCACTAGTGATTCCTTAGTGGATCCTTTTCTTGAGCTGGTTTTGCCAAAACTAGTCTAAAAGTCTTTCTAAATTGAGTGTGCTAACTATTCATCATTAGATGATTCCATCATACCTAGTCCATACTCCATACCTGAACCAATCCCACCTAAAAGGTCATCACATCTTACCAAACCACCTTCTTACCTCAAAGACTTTCATTGCAACATTTTATTACACCAACATCCTGCTAAACCTGTTACTTTTGCCCTATACACTTTTACCAACTATCTGTCCTATAATTCACTCTCTATATCTCATAAGCATTTTGCTCTAACTCTCTCATCACATTATAAGCCTTAATTCTATTGCCAAGATGTATAATATCCTCAATGGCGAGAAGCTATAAAGGCTGAGCTAGATGCTATAGAGTAAAATTATACCTAGTCTGTGATCTTATTGCCACAAGGCAAACAAACTATTAGCTGTAAATGGATATATAAGATCAAACTTGAATCTGATGATTCTAAAGAAAAGCACAAGGCTTGTTTAGTAGCTAAAGACTACACTCAATAAGAAAGGATTGACTTTATTGACACTTTTTCACCAGTGGCAAAGTTAGTCATTGTTAAAGTATTATTAGCTACTGCTACTTGTCAAAATTGGCATTTGATACAGCTGGATGTTAACAATGCCTTTTTAAAGGGAGATTTGTTTGAAGAGTTTATATGGACTTACCTCTTGGTTATGCTAGTCAGGGGGAGCATGTTAAGCAAGGACACAAATGGTATGCATATCAAATAAGTCCATGTATATCCTTAAACAGGCCTTACGCCAATGGTACTCTAAGTTCTCCCAATCACTTCTTGACTTTGGTTTCACTCAATCAAAGTCTGAGTATTCCTTATTCACAAAGGGCTCAAGTTCTTCCTTTGTGGCCTTGTTGCTATATATGGATGACATTATCATCACTAGACCATCCTCTGAAGTAATCCCTTTTCTCAATTCTTTTCTTCATGGTCAGCTCAAACTCAAAGATCTTGGCATTATAAGATATTTTCTTGGGCTCGAAATTGCCTAATCTACCAAAGATATCGTGTTGCCTTAAAGACACTACACCTTACAACTTTTGGAATATGCTGGATTTCTTGGTTCTAAGCCTGCATCTATTCCTATGGATCCTAACCTTAAGCTCAATGCCTTTGATGGAGATTTATTTTTAGATGCCTTATAGTACAAGCGTCTTTTTGGTTGTTTGCTATATCTCACTTCATCCAGGCTTGACATCACTTTTGTAGTTCACAAATTAAGACAATTCATGTCTCAACCATGAGCTCCTCACCTGAAAGCTATTCATCATCTTCTTAGATATCTCAAATCCAATCCTCGTTAAGGCTTATTTTTCTCTTCATCTTGTTCTTTATAATTACAGCTTTTTCAGATGTTGATTGAGGATTATGTCTTCGTTTAAGGAGATCAGTTACAGGATTCTGTGTCTTTCTTAAAGATTCATTAATTTCTTGGAAGGCTAAGAAACAAATGAAAATTTCCAGATCATCTGCTGAAGCAGAATATCGTGCTTTGGCAGCTACCACAAGTGAGTTAATATGGATTAAACAACTTCTGCAGGATTTTCAAGTTGATGTCTCACCTCCAACTTTGTTGTTTTGTGACAATCAAGCTGCTATTCATATAGCTTCCAATCCAACCTTCTACGAATGGACTAAGCACATTGAAATTGACTGTCACTTTGTTCGTGATAAGGTTAATATTGGTATCATCAAACTTATACTAATTAGGTCCTAGCTTCAACATGCAAACATGTTTATTAAAGCTTTTCCTTCATCATTATTTTCTTTTATCCAAGATAACTATAAAGAATATTACATTCCTTCTTGAGAGGGAGTTTTATAGTTAACTGGTTGATTACAAGTGGTTAATCAGGAGGTTAATAGTTAGTTAGATGTTAATTGTTAAAGGTTAACTGATTGGTTATAGCTAGTTAATAGTTTGTTAATAGGTGTTACTAAGCTTAGATTTCATTTTACATGTTTCTAGATTGTAATTTATTTGGTCTACTACTCATGATGTATATAAAGGAAGACTCTATATCAAGAATTAGTTGAATGAGAAATTTCATTTTTCTCTCCAATTCTCTTCTCTCTCGCTCATCCTTTTCTTTCTCTCTCTAGAATCTGTTAATCATAGCTATTATTCGATGTTAGGCTCAGTCTTCTTTGTTCTGTATAGCACCTTGTGCTTAGGCTATGATCAGTCATGTCGAAGGATCCTCTCCGATCAGGCATCGTGTTCCATTTATTCTTGACATTTTCTAATCAAAATTTGGTGTCAATAATAATTTAATTTGGACCCATAACATTCCTTTTTATGCCTAGGGTTCATAAGAGGTAAGAGCCAATGAAGCATATTCACAATTCCTCCATTTTGTCATCTTTTTTGGAATTCGTGCATAATTACATGTTCTTTCTTCTTGCATCGCAAGTAAATGGACAAAGTGTCATATTGATAATGGCTGCCCTCACACATTTGACATATGTGTCATTTTCAATGGTTGCTCAGCATCAAGACACATCATGCCACATGTGGTTGTTTTGATGCTGTGACATGTGATTCGACAGGATTTTAATTCACAACATCTAAGGTTCCATCCTTGAGATCTCGATCGATCTAGTCATTTTAGACGTCAAACTTCCTTAGCATTGGTCATATTGATTGAAACTATAGTTTCCAAGTCAAGGGCTCATCAACTTGGGACTCACTGTTTCTTGATGGCTAATATAAATGTCTAGGAAAAAGGTTAACATGATCAATTATGTCAGTCGAAGTCGATCTATATGAGACGTTTATTTACATGGATTGCGATGCCATTACTTGGTGGAAAATCCCCCAACTGGCTCATAGCTACTAAAAATAAGTCATTTTTTAGTAGTTGTGCAAGCATTAATGAGACATAATAGGGAAGTTAGAGCTATGCCAAGCACAAATAGTATACACTGCATTGTAGGAACTAATTTAACATAATAAAAGAACAAGAAAACTATAGTTGACGTAGCATGGAAAACTCAAAATCCTGATGCCTGTTGCATCCCTTTTAGATTATGTGACGATTGTACTATGATTGAATTCAGTGCCTAAAAGCAACCCTATTGGGTTCGTTGGTTACTATGGTTTCGTGCGAAAAACCGAACCAAGAAGTAAGTTATTCATAATAATATAACAAAAAGGATTGCTGTGCCATTATGTTGTGGGCCTTAATTTGAGCGTTGTTGCTACATGTTTCGTAGGGAATTTTTTTTTTTTTTTTGGCAAAAATGGTAGGAAATAGCTTACTTCCTTAAACCAATTGCAAGAAATATCAGGTTTGAAAATAAGAATAATCCAAAATACACCAAATGTACCCCCAATTTTTATACCAACTCTTGAGTTGTCATCATTTAATTAGTAAATACAGTCTTTTATTAATTGATGTGACATTCTTGTAAACATCTACCAATAAAAGAATAACAACTTCGGAGTTAGTATAAAAGTTAGATTTAGACTTGATATCTCTAGTATTATTGTGAAAAGAATATAATTAAAGTAAATAGGAAGCCCAAGAGGTCACTATATCAAGACATTATCATGCTTGACATATAGACCAACTATAGAGGCCATAGGCTGTTTTTGTTCAAATGCCATCTCCAACTCAATATTTTATAGATTAAGGTTTTACTTAACATGCATGTGCTTTTCTATAAGAGTGTCACTTTTCTATTTACGCAAAATTTTATTAAACATATAAAAATCTAATCATATAACAACAAACACAACTTTTAAGTAACGAGCAATCAAACGTCATAATTATCCGTAGAATCATGGTACCCATCCAAGAGAAAAAATAACGAAATGGACTAAATGTAACCAAAAAATTAATTGGCCATCGTTGCAATTTTCGTAATGATTTTGTATTAATATTCTTTGTCCTTCAAGTGGCCTTCCCAGAGACTTATCTATAAAAATTTAACCAAAATTTTTATATGGACTTCCTAAAAATGACTTCAACCATGTTGGGTCAATTTCATACATAGTTTTTTTTTTTTTTTTTTCCTTTTTTCTAATTCAAAATCTAATATCAAAGTTGGAATCCAGTTGGTGTTTTGAATTGCATCTATGCCTCCCGAGTGTTAGCACACAAAATGTTTGGGCAAGCGGTGCCCAACATGGGTGATTGTCTTGCACTCTCCATAGGGAGTAGGTCTTGTGCGATACCCATCAAGGCTCCCATCTCGCACCCTTGCTAGGCCTGGTTCTGCGCGTGGAGCCCAATAGAGTTGCCTATCCATCACCTTGCTTTAGCATGGGTCATAGCAACTCTCCTAGCATGGGTGCCAATATTGCAATTGCAGCTAGGCCCAGTTTGTGCTTGAAATGGGCTCTGTTTATAGCTCTACTTAGGCTGAAAAACGTGCACCTTGGGTGTATATGCCTTGTCCAAGAGGGCAAAGGAAATAGCCTATTAAGGCTTGTAAATGGGGACTCCTAAATATTTTTTCTTTTTAAGCAATCATATTGATTTTAACCAGCCGTGAACCCAAAAGCCTATCTTAGGTCTCATTTTGACTCCTATACATTTTTCAAACTAGAAAATTCTATAATTCATAAAATTTTTAGAATATAGTCATATACTATTGTAGAAAAATAGGAAAACAAGAACAGAAAGCTTCTCAAATTTAAGCACCATATTCAATTTACAAGTTTATCATAGAATTATAAATTCATATGCACTTTTTGGTTTATATGAAATTTCAAGAAAATAGAAAAAAAAAAACCATGTGTGGTTATGGTTGACTACTTCTATTATACGAAAAGTCATATACATCATTCTAACCTCTAAAGAAACATGTGTAATAAAATTTCCTCCTGAAATTTATTCACCTTTTCATATTGCCCCTGAAGCTTTAGAAAGTGGTCCGGACACTCAAAGCTTTAAAGCATTAGTGATAATATTTATTCATTCACAACGCATCCATTTAAAATAGGGGTTGTTAAAAAATTAAAGTATAATGAAATAAAAAATATCAATTATGTAAAAGTTCTCATTTCAATTTTTAAGATAAATATTATTATTTATTTTGTCATATAAAATAAATAATTGTGACAAGCATGTAAAATATTTACTTTAAAGAGTTGAAATAAACAATCTCAGTTGGATACAACTGGATCTATGCTGTATACTAGATAGAACTTGACTTACACAATGACATGTGGCATGCGCCCACTAGGATGATGGCCCACACACCAATACTTGTGCCACACATAGAAAGGAAATCAAATAGGGCTCCAAGCCCACTTAATTAATCATGTACTATAAAAACGTGGGAATTTTAATAGAAAACGCACAAAAAATATGAATCAGTTGACAAACAAAATTGTCTCAAAACTTTGTTTATAAAAAATAGGTATATAATTTTATTTCATCAAAAACATAAGAGAAAGGGGTTTAAACTTTTTAAAGATTTATCAGGATATTTTAGCTTTTTTTTTTAACATTATAGTCTTTTAAACTATGTTTCCACACCAATGAGATGACGAGTAGGCATCAAACTATAAAGAATAAATTAATTTTCATATTTTTTTAGTTTTACTATGTACTCAACATATTAAATAGTAGATTTTTTTTTTAGAAAAAAAACTCTTAGATTTCTCTCTAAAAATTTAAAAAATCTACATATATAAATTTTGGTATCTTCACTCTTTTTATAACTAAGCGGTTTGTTATTTTTTTAATTAATTTTTGTATAAAAAATAACCCATTACTCATATTAGTGGGTGAGTTACACGCCAGGAGCATAATGCTCCATTAGGCATGTTGGAGAAAGTGGACCATATGTTCATGTGAGATCCTCCATGATCTCCCTTTTTTATTTTGAAATTAATTAAATTATATTTATTTAATTAGAATTTTAAATTAATTAATTAATTTTGTGTCCATATTAGTTTAAACATAATAGTCCCACCACACATGTGTTCCACCAAATTTAAAATATATTTAATTATAATTAATTAATTAATTCAAAACATATTCAATTACTCTTATTAATTTGATATAATGAATGAATCAATTATTGCTCAGCTAAATGTGACAATATTTTTCACATCATGTTATGTGTTATAGAGAACATTTTTTATATTATATTAGTATTTATAATGTGAAACAATTAATTTAGAACTCAATAATTCTAAATTAAATATTATTCATTCCATGTTTTTGTTCTTAATCCAATATAGTGTTTTAGAGGTGGGGACATGTAGACCTATAATTCAAGCTCTAATAAATTTGACAATTAAATGAACTCTTTAATTAATATGCCAAATTTATTAGTTTCAGTATTACTCCACTATAAACTTGAAACTACATTCTTGAAATTATAATAATAATTACTCAAAAAAAAAATAGCGAGTAGTGAATTGATATAATCATTACATATAAGTCAGTTTTCATAAATAGTTTATAACAACAACTAGGTTCAACTTTTGTTCACTTTTCTTGTTACTTCTTTATACTTGAGTCCCAATGATTCTCTAATGAACAGTTACTTTATACTCTTATCATGAATGAGGGCACTACTATTCAAGTTTCGAATCGTCACTCAAGAGAACTATTTTTTTAACTTCTGTAAGAAAGGAATGGACTCCATATCTTTATATTATCATTTCCAGCTTCCATTATGTTTCTAAGTCACAAAGTTATGATATGTCTTCAGATAAATCTTACCAAACAAATCAAAAAGCACAATGTCATAAACAGGAATCTAAATAAATGCTTAGGATTGAGACTGTCATGTATATTTTAGCATAGTGATAAATTGAACACTCCATTTGTAACAGAAGATTATGAGAGATTCTTAATTTATCTAGTCCAATCTTATATAATCTTATAATATATAAAGTACTTTAATCTAATGCCTCCATATTAATAGCTCGGATAAGACTAATTCACATTTAATGAGATTGGACCGCATTTGTAATATTTAATTAAAAATCTCAAACGTTAACTAATTATTACAAACTATTTAAATTATTATCTATACATTTTACCCTTAAGCATATAACAATTATATGCTAACGTTATAGTCATATTAATAATCATGGGACATTCTTGATGTTTATTAAAATATTCACAATACACATGAGCAATCAAAAATAAATAAATGTTGTCTCATTTAATTTATCAATAATATGTGTAATGTCTATGCTTGTAGAGCATCAATCCCAACAAAAAATATCTCGTGTTCTATTTTTGGTAGAATATCCTTTTCTAGCCTCCATTTTTAGTTGTTTGTGCTCTCCCTTTTAGAGTTTAGAAAACCATAGCTAAAAGAGAATGTCAAGAGGGATTGAGGTAGTCCAAGAAGAAAAACAAGTGCCAGACACTATCTAATTCACAAGGAGGAGATAGCAAGGAAGACTATAAGATTTTGAAATGCATTAACTTCTAGATTTGTTTGCCCAATATTTATGAATAATAAGTTGATGCATGGTCCTTGTCATGTATTTAATCCTAAAATGCATGCATGCAGAAAAAGGACAAATGCAGAAGTCATTAATCAAAGCCATTTTGGTCGAGGGTCGGAGCATGGCGAGGATTCATATCCCAAGTATACACGACGAAACGACGGTGAAAAAGTCAAAGTTAGAGGCAATTGGTTAGATAATGGCTGGGTTGTGCCATAAAATTCTTATCGGCTAGCTAAGTTTGATTGCCATGTTAATGTTGAAATTTACTCTACCATTAAGGTTGTTAAATATTTGCGCAAATGCATTTCGTCCTAATGATAAAATATATGTTATCAATGAGATTGCAATGTTTCGATCTGCAAGGTGGATTTCTCCACTTGAAGATATGTGAGGGAATATTTAGTTCATTTTAAGTGAAATTTGTCCATATGCAACGCCATTATAGTTACATGTAGAACACGGTCAGTTGGTTACATATAAAGAAACTGATGGTCTTGGTGATGTGATCAATGATAGTTGAAGAGCAAGATCAATGTTGATCGAGATTTTCAGAATGAATGCAACAACTTTGATGGCCAGAAAATTATTGTATAGGGAATTTCCTGAATTATTTGTTTGGGACAAATAAAAAGAGGTTTGGACAACAAGAAAACAACGACATGTCATTAGAAGAATTGTTGCAGCAAGTTCTGTTGAGGGTGAGCGGTATTACTTACGCTTATTGTTGACTTATATAAAATCTCCCAAATTTTTTGAAGATCTAAGAACTGTGAATGGTGTTGTTGTTCCTACTTATCACAAGCCGCCCCTTGGCATGGTTTATTAGAACATGATGACAATTGTGAATTATGTTTAGAAGAAACTGCTTTGTACTAAATGCCCTTCCAATTGCACCGTTTATTTGCTACAATTTTTGCCTCTTGCCTCCCAAGTGACCTTGCTTCATGTTGGAATAAGTTTAGGAAATTCATGTGTGAAGTTTTTTCAAAAAAGAATCTGGAAGCTACCATTATAAAATAACGGCATTATAACGCATAAATTCTATGTTGGAATGGGAAGATCATTACATGATTTCGGTCTTGGCAATGATGCTTTTGGCTTGGGACATGAAGAACAAAAAGCAAAATTGTTTTGTAAAGAATTAGATATCTTAGTTTCTGATGACGGTCTTTTAGCTATAAGAAAGTTAAACAGAGAGCAAAAGAGTGCCTTCGATTTAATTCTAGAAAAAGTCATGCAAATGAAGGAGGAATATTCTTCATTGATGGCCCCGGTGGTACTAGAAAAACATACCTATATCGAGCATAACTTGGTGCTGTTAGATCAAAGAGAATCGTGCTGCTCTTGCTGCAACATCATCAGGAGTTGCAACTGGAATATTACCGGATGGACGAACTACACATTCTAGATTTTAAGATCTCACTTGTATCATATGAAACTACCAGTCGTAATGTCAGCAAATAATTAGCTTTGTTATCTGTTTAGCATCTGGTAGAATTAATAATATGGGATGAAGCGCCTAGGGCTCATCGCAACAAATTGAAGCACTAATAAAATATTATGGGATGTCAATGAGTGATTCATAATCGGTGGCGAGGCAGTTGTCTTTTGTTGTGATTTTCGTTAAGTTTTACCCGTTGTTCTAAAAAGACGGCAAAATGATATTCTTAAAGCAAATCTCATATATTCATATTTGTGGAAATCATTTATCGCGATCAAGTTAGCCCAAAATATGAGGACTATGTCAAATCCGTTTTATTCTGAGTATTTGCTATGGATTGCCATTCAAGAAGAAATTTGTGAGTCACTTGGTAGAATTCAACTATCAAATGGCATGATTCTCATATCTAATCACATCTTTAAAGCAATTAATTAATATCGTTTTTTAACCTGAACCTATAATTCTTTCATTCTTGCTCTACCACACTACAAGAAAAATTACATTTAACGACATATTATTTACGACATGTAGTTTTTGAATGTCGTTAAAAAGTACATACAACGACTTCTCGAATAAAGATGTCATTAACGATATTTAAAACTATAATTAACGACATCTATATAGATATCGTATTAAAGGTCTCATTTTAACGATAATAGTTTAGTGTCGTTAAATTATTTAACAAGTAGGAGATGTCGTCAAAGCCTTGGAGATTCTACGACACCTCTTATAGACGACATTGGTCAAGATGTCATCTATAAGGGATGTCATGGAATCTCCAAAGCTTTGACGACATCTCCTACTTGTCGTTAAATAATTTAATAGTACTAAACTATTGTCGTTAAAAGGAGATCTTTAATACGACAATTATATAGATGTTGTTAACTATTGTTTCGAATGTTATTAACAACTTTTTTATTGGAGATGTCGTTATATGTACTTTTCAACGACATTTAAAAACTACATGTTGTAAATAATATGTCGTTAAATATAGTTTTTCTTATAGTGCCAGTACAAACGAAATGTTAGACGACAGTTCAACACTATTATCTAAATATTAGACGATGATCAGCTAAACCTATAATGACTGGAAAAATCCAAAAAATTAATAAGTATGATTAATTAAGGATTTTCCCATAACTATGCGATTAATTCATAAGAAAGTATAAGTTTAGAGCTTATAAATTTAAGTTTCGATAAGAATTACGAGAAACATTTACATGAGAATTCATGTATCAATGTCATGGAAACTAAATAATTAATTATGCATAATGATTTATGGGGTTATAGTTTAAATTCCATGATCCTATAATTAGATTGAATACGGTAATACATAGTATCGTTAAATGTCATGAGAAACTGTAAAAATTCAGTTCAAGGTTAGAAACCTTCTGTTATAATTGAAAAATTCACAAGTTTAAATTATGATTTAATCATGAATTATAATTATGAATTTTCCTAACTGATGCGCAATTAGAAAGTTTTAATAACAATAAAGCTTTCATAATAAATAGTGTTATACTTGCATAATTTTATATGCTTCATGTATGAAACATACATTAAAATATGGTGTTATGATAGTATACTCGAATAATTAAAAATAATTATTCATATGCTAAACTAAGCTTTTATGATTCAATAATTCTATGTATGGGTAAAAGTAGTAGTCTTTATAAGAATCTCAATTAAAAAATCTAAATTAAGACAAATTAATAAAACGGAATTTCTGACTCAATATGATATGTCAACTTAGCAGGAGAAACTTATATCATAGTGATCAACAGGTCAACACCATAATTCAGAACTAGTAAGCACAAAATTGATGAGTATAAAATCGATCTCGATTTTAGTGAGATCATAAAGCATGATAAGAATTTTCTATCATAAGGATTATTAGAAATTTGAGAATTTACAATATGTTATATGTGCATAGTTTACAAGTGTAAATTATTATGTGACATTTATAATAATAATAATGATGATGATGATTGTGATGATAATGGAGTTCGCAAGTATTTCACGAGCCTTTGAAGCAATACAATATAAAAAATGGATTACTTTCAGATCCATATTGTGATTATAGAAAGTTTAATATGCGTCCATTGCTTGGATGTGGATCCATAAACAGCTTTTTACTATAAACAGTTTAGGTTATACCCATAAAGTATAAATTGTGCTAAGTTTAGACTTTGATTTAAATTGATTTTTAGATAGTCAATTTAAAATACGAAAACGTTTAATAAATTATAATAACTTTTTTATGAGATAAATAGAATATGATATGTCTTAATTAATAGAAAAATGGTTTCTGTTAACATGAAAATGGCAGATTCTTTTAAGAAAATAATAATGAGAAATACATATTTCATTTATTAGTTAGCATTTTAAAGTTTTAGAATTTTCAAAAAAAAAATATTTTGATTAAAAAATTGAATTTTAATATTTGATCAAAGTTTGTGAATATAGAATGTCATTCTTAGAAAAGAAAATAGTGAAAATAGTTAATTACTAATTTTGAAGGCAAATATATCAAAGTTTATCATTTCAAAACAAAATCATGAAATCCATGACAAATGGATAAAGCCATTAAAATGATTTTATGATCGTGTGGAGGTTTTAGTAAGGTAATAATACAGTAAGAAAACTAGAATTTAGTTAATTATTTTTTGAAATGTTAAGAATATTGCAGTTTTAAAAGTACAGTTATATTTACCAAAATTTCAAATTTAACATATCAAAAATTTGATCAACCTAACCACGGCCTAAAATAGACTTCGTGGACCCACAAAATGTTCGTAAATACATGTGAACAAACAAAAATCAACTCCCACTTTTTTTCTTTGCTTTCTGCTCCAACTCCAATAAAGATTTTGGTGCCAATTTTGACACCTCTCATATCAACAGATAGATCACAACGAGCCAAGTCCAAGGACATGTGGTGCCACCATCAACTCCACTGGAGTAGACCACACTTGCCTATCAAAATTTTGAAAATCCCACTAATTTTTTGATGAGATATCTTCGTTATCTGATGTCTAATCGACTCGATTTTTGTTCGTACATGATTACTGTGAAGGATAACTTGATCCATGCCTTGTTTGACCTCAATAACCGTCAAAAAGCTTCACCTAAGTCCCCCACCCTATGCCATCGTGTTTCCATAGAACGTCATCGTGCCTGAGGAGGTGGCTAACACCACCTAGCTCAAACGGCTCAAAAGGATGCGAGGGTGAGGATCCATGCAAATACCATGTAGATTTACCATAGAACAATGAAGAATGGAAAACACCCACCAGAGCTGTTGCGAGCCACATCGTCCCAATGATCTACACCATGGCAAGACCTTCCACTAGTGCTATTTGAGGCAGAGGAACACGTGGAATGTGATTCCATAATCAATTTCATCAACTGAGCACTACTCCTCGAAGAACGAAGGATGTCATAATTTCCACCGTTAAGGAATTTCATTTTGGCCAATTCGGTGATGTTGCCTCAAATTTTCAACGTAAAATGCTCAAAGGAAGATGGGCAACAAAAGGCACAAACAAATTTCATGGAATCTTAGCCAAAAAGCTGAGATTAGAGCTTTGTTATTTCCACTACTGATGGGTTGTTGACTCATACAATTAGGGGCCAAATTGGGACAAATTAAGGCCACCAATAAACTCAAAAGGTGAAAAATGGGCGGAGCCAAAGTTATAGCAATAGCCAACAGTCGTAGCTATTGCACAAGCCACTGTAGCTAGTCGGTTTCTAGTGAGGCTCGAGTTTTGTGATCCCTACCTTTGATCGACAATCTGAGACCACCTCCTCACTCGTTTCAACATTTCAAACGTGATGGTGCCCTTTATTTGAGCTAATTTTACTTTGTAGAAAATCATTCGATATCGAATGCATGTGAAACGATGCATTACAAACTAGAATAATGAGTCCATAATGATGTTTTAAGCAATTATAAATCTCCAAAAAGCATTTTTAGCCATCCACAATCCCTCTAAGACCATCATCAAGGAAGCTTTATGGACTCTAGAACTAGTGAGATATAACTGGACCTGCTTAGTTCAGAATCCAGGTAAGTTAGAATATCGCCTACAGTATGAACAATTTTGAAATAAATTATTTTATATGTTTTCATAAAAATTATGAAATTTATAATTTATGTTATGTCATGCCATGTTGTGTAATGATGTGATGTTATGTTATGTTATGACACATCATATTATATTATGCTAAGTCATGTTGTGTCACATTATGATGTGCCATGTTGAGTTATGATATAATTACGATTTATTATACATATGCCATGCCATGTCATGTTGTGTTGTGATTATGTCATGATTAGTATATGATGTATGTAGTAATAAATTATACTTCTTAGTCACTTTCAAGTTAAGTATGTTTACGACTTATGATTTATGATTTAAGAATTGTGATGCTATGTAGTAACATATCATACTGCATACATATAACAAGATAAGTGAAACCAATAAAACAAATTAAGGGTGTTGTACCAACTTCTTGACTTACGAAGAGGCTTGACTCAATTTAGTACAATTTATGATTTTAGTGTTATTGAGGACCTCGCAAACCCTAACATCCTGAGGATTACGCGTAACTAGTATGATCACCCAGGCTCAATCAGTAACATAAGTTAAAGCTTAAATAAACAAGCATAATACATGTCGATAAGCAAGCATAAATTGTTCATGCATGTTTTATTAAATGTTTTTCAATGATGTTTTACGAGTTTAAGTTCCTACTTGTTGAGCAAAAGCGTATTTAAATATGTTCATGCTAAAAGAAAAGAACCTGTTAGCAACACTTGATTGACAGTGGTGAGCAAAGGACGAATGGTGAAGGTGGGAATGAATACTGCTTACACAAACGTAAATTTTGCATTTAATATTTTATTAAAATATGTACATATGAATAGTTAAATGATGTTATGTAAGTATGTTTTATAAATCGAGCTTAGTTCACAAAGCTTTAAGATTTAAAATGTTGCATTAGATCACATAATAAATATATGCAAATGTTTAAGTAAGAAAGATTCAACGAGAATTAGTTTTAGAAATGTTTTTAAAAGCTTATTTAATTTAAGAAAAGGTTTAAGTAAAAAGTTTTAGATAATTATATTTATGTTTAATAAGAAAATGTTTTAATTTTGAAATGTGTCTTAATTTAAATTAAGAAATCTTTTAAAAAAAAATAGTTATAAATAGTTGTCTTTACGTTTAAAAGAAAAGTTGTATGAAATTTTTTTTGTTATATTTAAGAAATTATTATTATGCTTGATTTAAAGAATTGTCTTAAGAAATAATTTTTATCTTTTTAAAACAATTATTTTAAGAAATAATAATTAATATTTCTTTGAAAATATTTATTTCACAATTTAAGTACTTTACGTTGAAGTATATTTAAGTTCACGATTATGTAGTAAAGTAACAGCCATGAAAGTAGGGTTGTTATAGTTCATATCAAAACCATTAACCTGCCATCCAACTCCAAGTAAGTTAAGTTAATTAAATGTTAAATTAAGTTATGTTAGAAAATAGGTACCAATATTACAAATAATGGCAATCAAGCTATTGGCATGCCAAGCACAAGTTTAGATGTCCTCTCAAGGTCCAACACCAACCCTAATAGCCACGATGCATTGGCCCACAAGAAGCTGTATTGGATGTCGATCTCTTAAGCAAGCAAGTCAATATATAGAATTATGTGATCGTTTGAAATGACCCTTTGAGATGAACAACACTAAGAGTACAACCACTAGTGAGAATATTTGGAGCTACAATTAAGAGTTCGAAGAAGAGCCATTTCTGACACTTCCTTCCTTTCTCTCTCATAGACTTGCCTCTTATTTTTGTTTGACCCTTCATCCCTTTTTTGCATCAATTAAGGAGCTATGAACAAGGCAACTCTACTCTAGAAAGAAAAAAAGTCTATAGGTCCTTTTTCGATTGATCGCTAACTTATGAGTAGAGCTGCTCCTCATGTAGCATATGAGTGGATCTTCACTAAAAGCTAGATACTATTGGCAGATGGATATCACTTGGCCATGAAAGCAAAGAAAGTCAAAGTCAGAATAAGTGGAGAACATAAGAGTAAAGTTGTTTTCAATAAATTACCACTAGAGATGAAGACATCAAGATGTTTTCCTGAAGCACGAACAAGCACATTATTAGAAAGGCTTCCCATCTTGGACCATTAACAAGGTCATCAATATCTAGTCTAGAAACGACATAGAGGATTAGATAGGCATTGTACTACTATAGGGTTAATGGTGTGAAATGTCATACAACTAAGCGAGTATATGTATAGTATAAAAAATAAGATTTATCTATGAATAGCAGAAGCTTCTGATAGGAAGAACTTTATATCATGCAACCTATTGTAGATGAGTAAGGTCTCAAACTCAACAATAGTTGATGATATCAGTTAATTGCTAACTTAGAAATGTTTAGCAAGTTCATGATATGAAAGTATGATTGATATGTGAATGCTATGAATTATGACTATTGTATGTATTATAAATATAATATGACTTATAAGTATGGTATGAAATACTTACTAACCAAATCAAAAGTTTAACAACTCCAAGATGTAAAAGTATGAATGACATGTTTATGTATGATATAAGTACGATTGATATGTATATGTATGATATAGGTATGAATGATATGTGTATAAATGTTTTGTGCATGTATGATATTTGTAGAATTGCTATGATTTGTGTTGTTATTTGTATAATAAACATGCATAATAAGGACTATAAATGCATACATAGATAAATGAATAAAAAACAATAAGCTACGTGGATCAATTGAAACACCATCCTACAAGAAATCAGGATTTTATTAATTAGAAATTATTGAAGCAAGGTTGGTTCTACTTACCCAAGTGATGTAAGGTATATCATGAGGACATTATATGATAGCAATATATGGCTGTTAACTTACACAATCAAGAATACAGAGGGAAATGACCTTAGATAAGCTCAATCTTTGAATCGCTCTGATAGAGATACGTAGCCCAAATGGAATAGTCAGAACAAGGGGAAAACCATTAAAGATTCCCATACAAAAGACACAACTTGCCATATGATTTAATAACACTTAGTCATTAATGGCCAAAGAACCATCTCAAGACAAATAGATAGAGACATTCATAAAAACATAAATAGAGAATTCTTAGATGGAGTAATAGACTTTCCCCATCTAAATTACAATGCTAAGAAGACCATCTCAAGTTGAAGTGGTCCCCCTTTAGTTTATGAAACCTAAAATAGAAAAAGTTATGGAATAAGCAAGATCAAAGGACTAAGAGTCATACACCAAACCTCACTAGTAATTAGATACTGCAAAATATGAACGTAAGGGTAATAAAAACCCATTGACTAGCTAAGACATGCCATACTAAGGAGAAATCCTCTAAAATTAGTGGTGGAGAAACCTAATAAGAGTCTCGCTTAACCTTTTAAGGGAAATTTAGTTATATAGCTGATGGTCAGAATAACCCTAAGTTATTTTCATTTAGAAAAATTATAAGTGCACTTGGTCACGTAAAATAAGTACAAATATGACATTAGTTGAAAAACAAAATTTTCTAGGACTCATAATAAAAGACTTCCAAAGCTAAGGCTATAAAGCTTATGACAGGTCCCTCAAGAAATGATAGACATGAAGGAGTGACCTCCTTCGAGAGCATCAATATGATTTTCCTGATAAGCGTATGGATAGTAAAGACTTGAGAACCAAAGACGTTTAGCCAACATGATTAGTAAGTTTAAGAATAAGATGTCAAGGCTTAGGACGTAGTGGTGGCTTAAGAGCCATTTATAAGCCCCTCCTGCCATCGATAAGAAGGTGACAAGATATGAAGAAGACGACCCATGTAGTGTCCACCAAGTAAGATAGAGTATCTGAAGTTAGTTTTATGGGTATGTCTCAATAGTTTAAGGCTTATCAAGCCTTCCAGCCTCTATAGACTAACAAGAGTTCATCATCTGACAAGGTAGTGCACATAACAACCAAATATTAGTAACTATACCTAGGAATAGAGTGTTGCAGAGAGTACATTAGAATCATTATGATACATTAAGGCATGAATTTTATGTAAGATCCTAAGAATAAATGTCAAGCCCATATTGTTCACCTAAAGAATTGATGAGCATAATGAAAAAAAATTGGTAGATTTTCTCCTGATGGAATTTTGAATCCATTAAACCAATAACTTGTAAGTACACTTCTTAGTTATTTTCCCACATTTTTCCCATCCAATGCAGAGGTCACTCATATTTTTGAGACTGCCAAATAGAGATATAATGGTTCTCCATCCTTTAGTTTTAACAAGACTAGCGGGGTTGAGAGATATCTTTTTAAATCTTAGAAAGCTTGCTCACATCGATCGTCCTAGTCAAACTTTGTGTTCTTTTTTAACAGCTGAAAGAAAGGCAAATACATGCCTAATGAATGAGCTATGAACCTGCTTAAACCTGTAACATGTCTGGTCAACTTCTGGATATCTTGCTTGCTTCGTGGTGATGCCATCAGTTGAAAAGCCTTTATTTGAATGGATTTTTCTTGATCCCTCACTTCGTTACTAGATATCCCTAAAACATACTGCTAGGAACCCCAAAAGTAGACTTTTTTGAGTTTAACTTCATGTTGTACTTTCTCAGGACATCGAAGCATTCTTGTAGATGTTGTAAATGAAGATGAGCCTACAAAGACTTTACCAACATATCGCCTATATAAACCATATTTTTATTGATTTGTTTTTAGAACATCATGTTGATGAGCGTTTAATAGGTCGCTCCGACATTCTTCAATCTAAATGGCATAACTTTGAAGCAGAAAATACTATGCTTTGTGATGAACGTAGCCTTTTCTTGATCTTTAGGGTGCAAAAGGATCTGATTATAGTGGGAGAATGCAGCGACGAAACTTAAGATTTCATGACTAGCTGTTGTATCCATAAGACCGTCGATGTACGGCAACAGATTGCTATCCTTTAGGCAGGCTTTATTCAGGTCTGTGAAATCTACATGCATTTGCAATTTCTTGTTTTCTTCTTGACTATCACAACATTCACTAGCCAATCTAGGTATTGGACTAGACTAATAAATCCTACTTCTACCTAATGCCTTACTTCCTTCTTCACAATATTATTCTACTCGACTCCTAATCATCTCTTTTTCTGTCGCATGGGTTGATGGTTTGGGTCGACATTGAGTAGTACAAGATGATACTCAGATCGATTCCTGGCATATCTACCTGGGACCATGCAAAATACTCTTTATTAGCCTTTAGAAAACTTATTATAAAAGACTTTACCTCTAGGTCGAGATGCAAACTATTCACTATTCAGTGCTTATGTTTAGGGTTGATTTGAACCTCATTTAACTACTGAAGTACTAGACCCCCTATTCCTGATTACTCGACCCTTTTGATTGGCTCGTATGTAATTGCTATAACAATGGTTTCTTTTGTTTCATCGTTGTTACATAGTAGGTCCTTGTTGTGTCTTGGCTTCCACAGATTTCTCGTATTCTTTACTTCATTGAACATTGGATTTGCTAATGATAAGTGGATGGGAGTGCCTTTATAGAATGTATCCAAGGCTGACCAAGGATCATGTTATATTCTCAAGGGTAGTCCATGACGAGGAAGTTTGTCATCCTATTTTCTCCTACTACATACATAGATAAATTAATTTTTCCTAGCACTATTGTGGCCTCCCCATTGAATCCCACCAGTGTAGTGATTGACTTCTCTACTTCATTTTCTTTAATGTCTATTTCTTAGCATTGAAAGAAATAGCATATCTATCGAACTTCCATTATCGATAACTATTCTTTCGATTTTGTAGTCTACGATGTTGGGCTTGATCAACAAAGCATTAACATGTTGTCAATTGAGCCTCGACACTTTGTCGCTTCAAAAAGATATGTTTTTGCCAAACTGTTCAACCATCGAAGTTATGGTTGCTTAACTCACTCTTCTTTAGCGTGCTTTCATCTGATTAGTAGAATCTTTGCTATAAACAAAGCCCCCACAAATGGCTCTAATCATTTTCCTAACTGGTGGTGGTAGTGGTGTCTTTTCTTTGGCTAGGAGATTCTTTGATCCGCTTTACTTGCGGTCTAGCCTATATGTCTGTTTTCCTTGCTTGGATAGGTACTTCTCTATGTGTCCCTTCTTCAATAGTTCATAAAGACTTATAATCAACCTTTAAGTGTCTTGTGTCTTAGTGAAATGCATAGTACTTTGTGTCATCGTGAGACTAGATGAAGGCCATTTTGTTTGGCCATTTGATGTAGCCCTTCCCTTCCAACTATGCGATCAGTTCTATTAGGGATATGTGCAAAGCATATTTGAGTGGCGATAATGGCCTGCTCACCCCTTGCAATCATTCTCTTCTCAATGACATCGTCGTTCATCCTCTTCGATTTGGTCATGCCCTTGACGCTCTATGAACTTTTCTGTTTTGCTTCATGTTTCTTGCTATTCTTACTCGCATCGGTCATTCTCTTCTTCAAGATCGATCCATCCTTTAGCTCTATTCAGTGCCTCTTGGATCATTTGTGGTATTCTAAGCTTATGCTATTTTTCAATGAAGATTTGTGTAAAAGTCCTTTCTTTAGAGCCTCGTGAGCCATTCCATCTTTTAGGTTTGAGATCTTAGAGATGGCTTTGCTAAATCTTTTAATGTAAGCCCTTAGAGATTCTCTTGGGCTCTAAGCTACTAACCAAAGGTCTTTCGTTGTTTTGTCTATCTTGATATGCACCGAGTAAGTTTTGACGAAAAAGTTTGCCAACTGTTCAAAGTTGTCTATCATTCCAATGGGTAGGTTGCTGAACCACCAGAGTGCTAGTACTTTGAAATTCTGTGCTAATAATTTGCACATCATTTCATCCAATATCAAATCTAGAATGTTGGTTGCACTAACCACATTCTTATACTATAAGAGGTGATTCTTTGGGTCCATGGTTCCATCGAAGCACGCAAACACTAGGTTTTCATATTTGGGAGGGACAACAAAAGTAATCCTCTGTTAGATATATATGCCTTAAGGAGTAAAAATGTAATATGTTTTTGGAGATATTTTTATCAATAAAGAATTCATTCATTATTTATATACCAAAACTTGTCCTCTTTTCGTTCATATTTGTTGAATATATGTTAAGCAAACAATAGTGTAAGATTATCGATCTAAACCTTTAAGAATTGGGCATATGATGGACAGATTATGTAGAAGACACGATTCTTAAGGTGACAGTCTAAATCATAAGATCTGCAAACGAGGGAACAAAGTTAGGTGCTATATTCATATAAAGATTGTTATATTTATATCCCTATTGAGAAATGGTTTGTCTTGGACATCAAAGGTGGACTTCGTAAATAGAAACATAGGCACGATGTCATAGGTGATGATGTGTTGGATCGAGCTATGAAGTGACTTGATTTGGATTAATAATTCTATCTCAGCAAATCAATTCACTTTAGACAATCATTTGTATTGTATCTTAATCCTATGATGAATAATGGGTGCGTTGTCTTAACTTGTGTCTTTTGATGTACCAAAGGGTGACACCCACATTTTTATAGTGGCACGCATGCCGGTACGTTGGAGTTATGACTCTTGATAGCGTAGACCTATTATTCATAGATATGGAATCCATAGCTCCTCTTTAGGAGTAGTGACATCCTCTTATATACGTTATCTTGTAACTGAAAAAATGGAGCACTCAACCACTTGAATACATAGGTGTAACCGAATGGTATACCATCTTTAGATGGTAAATTTTACAATGGTGAGATAATGGAACGTAAGATAAAAATAATCAGGAAGGTAAGACAGAACTTATCTTTAAGTCGATTATAGATAATTCTATAGGGATACGATATATTATGATATGTCATGGAGACTTAGCTATATGGGCTTCATAATTCTATATACTTCGAGAGTGTAGCTCCAAGCTTTTTGTGGAGTAGCATTGGAGTTGATAATTATGAAAGGTATGTCTGGGATATTGGGTTTTATAATTATCGGGAGCTTAAACAATATAGGTCCATCAAGTCCCCTTTGTTAGCTCACAAAATCCTATAATGATACAATGTGCTTTTTCAATAATTGATGACTTATGTTAGATTTATCAGATTGGCTGAAATTTAGTAAAATCAGATAATTCATGTTTGTTTATCGATTGAATTAATTTTGTGATAAAATTAATTCAAAATAAACTTGTTGAATTATTACGAATGGATAATTCATGTCTGTTTATCAATTGGATTAATTTTGAATTAATTCAAGATAAACTTGTCTAATTTTTAGGAATTCATTTATTTTCCTAGAGATTATCTAGATAAAGTTGTTTTAATTAGATGACTTCTTTATTGAGTTGTTATAATTAAAACTGAGACTTTATCCTATAGAATCTCAGGTAGAGAATAAAAGATTTGTTGGGATTTTTATCATAGTTTTGACATGCCAATCCTCAGGTTTGGCCTACCGATGGGGCAAGTTCGGCATGCTAGTTAAATAGATTGGCATGCCAACCTCGCGATAAAAAGATCACACGTTTTCATATAGATTTGATTAGATATTGATAAGAATCTGATTCTAATTTGAATTTTTGAGGCCTTATTAGATAAGGACTGACTCTTGGGCCCAATCTCTATAAAAAGAGAGTGAGTCTCATTATTATTTAGATTAATTGATAGATTAAAAGTGAAACTCTGCTGGTGAGATTCTAAAAACTCCCTGAGAGCTCTTGTTCACAAATTATGAACATTAGCTTTGGGTTCTCTCAATTGGTTGGAAGGAGAGACACTGGTGAAAGAGCTATACATGTGAGCTCACACTCACTCCAATCAGGCAAAGTAGAATATTTTATGTAGTCTAAGAATACGTATTACACCGATTTTACCACAATAGTATAAGAAAAATACTATGTGGTAAAAAATTACACTGTATAAAGTTTTGGGGCCCACAAAGTGGACACCCTATGAATTGGGATTGAGCCACCATAGCATGGAATGTGGCCCAATCATGGTTAGCCACCTAGTAATCTACTTGATTACCATGGTGACTCACCACTTTTTTAAAAAAAATCCAAGAGATAAGCCTTAATTAAAAGGCTTAAGAAACAAGTTTTTTTCTCATTTCTTCCTTCTCCATTTTTGGCAACCATAGAAGCTCCCTTTCAAAAAAATTTCTAAACCTAAATTCTTGCAAAAATTACCCCAACTAAGTTTGAAGCTTCAAGATTAAGGTTTTACAAACTTTTCAAAGTAAGAAATCCAAACTTGTCCTTGAATTTTCTTAGGGTTTTCATGGGATAAGGAGGGGATTTTGACAATAATCTCTTTTATGTAAAACATGCCTAGGAAAGATTTCAAAGAAGCCCTTGGAAAGATAAGATCATCAATTTTTCTTTTGGTAAGTTTAACTTTTTAAATTTAAAGTTTATTTGGTTTTTGTTTTGATTTTGATTATTTCAAAAAGCATATGGAAATTCAAGCAAGGTTATGGTTGAATTTATTGAGTATATAGTTTATGACATGGTGGTGTTGTTGAAATTAAGGTTTAAATGTGAAAATTGTAGGATTATGTGAAAGTAGGGTAGTTTTGTAATTTTGATGTTAGTTTTGAAAAGAATAGTGATTTGGTATGAAAATTGTTTGAGAAAGTTATGGAACTATATAAACAGTGGCTGAATGTTGTTTTAAAGTTGATTCTTACAAAAATGGCCCAGGGACTAAATTGCAAAAAAAAAAAAGTTATTCTCGGTAGATTTCAAAAAGAGCAAGAAATTCCTCTTATAGTGGGAATTTAAAAAAAGTCGAAACACGAAAGTTATAGACCTCAATGCAAATTTTTAAAATCATGGACGGTTTGTTGAAAATCGCTTTCATTCGGGAATTATGAAATTACAAAATTTGTTAAAATTAGGAAAAAAATTTCAAGGGGCAAAAATGTCATTTTGCAAAAGGAATTTGGGTATGGTATTTTGAGCAAATTTGATCCTTATAAAAAATGAAAAATTTTGGTTTAAGAAGATTATTTTTAGTCCCGAGGGCAAAATTGTCAAAATCTTCATATAAGGGTGAAATTGCAAAGTTTTGTTATACTTGGGAATTAATGCAAAATAAGGAAACCCAACACCCCAGTTTATTGTTTCAAAGTTAATAAGCTATAATTTTTGTTAAAATAGCAAAATCGAGTCTGAGAAATTTAAAAGGCCCCCTGAAGGCAAAATCGTCATTATTTTACAAAATGTCCTAAACGGATCTAAAATGTTTGAAATAGGGAAAAGAGTTATTAGTAAGATTTTCGCCTTTCATTAGAGACGATGGGGTAAAGTAAGATAAGAGAAAGAAAATCCATGACAATCGGGGTTGTAGACTGCTAAGCAACCTGATTTGTTAATTAATGAACGTTTTGTATTGACCTATAGGTAAAATAGTGAAAATTTGACTAATAATATTGTAATTGGACAAACAAGACACTAGAAGATTAAGAAAAAGGGGACTGGGGTTGGTTCATACAACAGCCTATACAAATAAGTTCCAAACCACTTACAATATGAAATAGTAGGTTTAAGTATATGTGGATAGCACTCAGTATTCCTATGCAAATATACTTGTGTATGTTACACAACTGAAATAGTGCATATGTATTGCACTTAGTATTCCTATGCTAACATACTTGTGTATGCTTCACAATTGAAAAGTGTATATATGTTGCATTTAGAATGTAAGTATATTGACACGCATGGTATGATAACCTAAATAACTGGATTGGTAAATTAATAACCAATAGTAAAGGAAGTGTCGTACCAGCTCCCAATGTGGAGGGGAGTTAAAGGTTAAAGTAAAATAATGTTCTCGGTGTTACGAAGACCTATGTGCGCATATGGTACAAGCACTTGGGTCCTAGTTAAAGATAAGAGATGACAAGAATAATGAATGTTTATAAGAAAGCATAAATGGATCATGTATACTAGCATATGATGCATTGTAGCTAAGTTTGAACTTACTGATCTCAAGCTCATTAGGTTATTTCATGCTATAGGAACTCCTACAAAAAGGTTAGTGTGATTGTATTGCTGAGCAGGTAGTGAAATATGAAGCAATTTGCAGATATGATTATGGATACCGCCATAGTTTTACTTCCATTTTGCAATGTATAATAAGTTATTTTGTAACTTGTTGTATATGGAGATATAGTACGGTTTTGTAAGATAAAACTGTTTTTGAAAATGCTAAGTATGTGATATAATGTAAAAGAAAGTTTGTTTATGTATATTTATGTGTGCTATACTATTGGTAGGGAAAAAAAAAGAACAAAAAAAAGTATTTTTTGAATTTTTCATAAGTATGTAAGTAACGAAATGTGTTTTAGCATGGCCCGTAATAAGGCGGATTGTGACATCAATAAGCCGTATAGACTTACTAGATTTCTATGACCACAACAAGCAAGCATTCAAGTATAAATATGGTTATAACTGAAAATACTATTATTGTTATTTAAATTAATATATTCTTAACATCATTTATAGAATATACCCCTACAACAAGGAGACCAAGTATACGGCTATTTTGTGATAAGGTACATAAGAGATATCATCATGAATGGGGGGGGGGGGGGGGGGGGGG